>QAOA01000648.1:439068-728550 GCA_003255065.1 Cercis canadensis | reverse complement strand
AAAAAAAAAAAAAAAAAAAAAAAAAAAAGATAGATGGTATTTTCTTTTAATTTATTAGAAAAAGATAAAATATGTCTGAATGTGATTTTTTTTCCTTAGGACATCTTAATCGACACACTCCTATCCCTCCTTATGTTAATGTAATATATTAGAATCACTTGAAAAATTATTATTAATTATATTCAAGATTAATTGACAACTCAGATAAAAAAAATGTTCATCCTAATCTATCTTTGGTGGCACCGCAGTTTAAGCCCATAGTTTTATTATTAAAACTTAAAAGACCCTTTTTAATCTCCATAAGCTATTAATTGTTTTCATATTTTATTCCAATCTAGAAGCATTTTTAACGAAGTCAATCTTCATTGCGGCATCCTCCAAAAAACCATTTTAGTGAAGCTAATGACTCCTTATTATTTAATTCAAGAAAAAAAANAAAAACGACAGGTTATTATTATTATGATATCCTCTGTATTTTAATTAATTTTTATTAAACAAAACAGTTATCTGCAGAATATAGATATGCGTGTATTTTTTAAACATTCTCTTCCATTGGTACATCTAACAAATGTTGCTTGTCAACTTGACTAGGTTCGAATTATTTAGTATTTCGTTTTTCTAATACATTAGAGAATATGGATATAGAAATATCATTGGAGGTAACGGAGGAGTATATTAGACAAGAATTCTTCTTGCTGATTCCAGCTGATTTGTCAGACTTCGGACAATACTAGGTAAAAGTTGAGGAAATTACTAGAACCATTTTTATGGTAAAAAAACTAAAAAGATTCTTATCCCTATGCGCTTATCTGCTGAATACCGAAGCTTGGAAAGTTTGAGATGCTAATAGCACATTCTAACGGTTGCAGCAGCAGATTACAAGAACCTAAGTGATACGAAAACACTTGTACGAGTCCAATGTGAGCTGCGTCAAGACTCAAAGACCTCTCTTCCAAGATCCATGAGAGCTCTTTTTTTTTTTTTTTTTNATCCATGAGAGCTTTTTTTTTTTTTTTTTTTGGTATATGTCCATGAGAGCTCTTTCCTGGATCCGAAAGAGAGTACTTGGGTTCTCCCAATAACTAAAAAGTGTCTGAAAATGAATGAATCTGTGAAAAACGATGTATTTTTACAGTAGACGAGTAGAATGGTGCTGTTATTAAACCATCTTCCATATCATTTGCAAATGACTAGAAGAGCAGAAATTTACACGGCAAACCCACAATTATAGAACAGTTTGTTAGGAACAACAAAGCGTTCCCATATATGTACAATGGACAACATGTAAATTGAGAAACGTTATAGAAAACATGGTTTTTTTAGAATCATCTCTGTCGAGGGTAAAATATTGAGCAAAACCAGAACCAAAATCCCTTCTTCTTCTTCTTCGTTGATGGCAGAAATGTTGAGTCTTTATTGGCGACAAAATCAGCCATGAAGTGCACAACTTCCTGGTGAACAAAAACGAGTAAAGTTAAGGCGAAGTAATATGGGACAAACCACAGCATACAAGCAAGGCAAAGTTACACTTGAGAAGTTTACCTGAGCACCCAGCTTGACCACTTCCCTTGGTGGCACCTCTAGAGGAGTCTCATCAGCACGAAAAACTCTCAATTTGGACAAGAATCTGAAAGACTCTGGTAATGCTCTTATTTGATCATCACTTATATCCAACTCCTCAAGCATTTCAAGGTTTCCTATTGATCTTGGCAAGGCTCTTAAATCTGCGAAGTTGTTCCCCACATTTAATTTCTTCAGATTTACAGCAAAACACAGGTTCTCTGGTACAAATTCGAGTTCGTTAAAGCTAACATCAAGTTCGTTCAAATTGCATAGATTACCAATTGTTGTAGGCAACCCTTTAATTCTGTTATAGTGCAGAGTGAGAATCTCTAAGCATTCAATTTTCCCAATTGCCTCAGGAATGGCCTTGAGCTGATTGAAATCTAACCTCAGCTCTGAGAGTGATGTGCAATTTCCAATTGTATAAGGCAGTTCCTCAAGCTCATTTGTCTCGACATTTAATCTCTTCAAGCTATTTAAGTTCCCAATTGTCTCTGGTAAGTGTGTGAACACATTTGAACTCAAGTTAAGATCAATCAGATTGATCAAGTTTCCGAAAGAAGCTGGCAGTGATCTCAATCTGTTGGCATGGAGGTCAAGATCAGTGAGATTTATAAGTTCTCCAAATGAATCAGGAAGGTTTATGAGTTGGTTTGAGTGAAGATCAAGCTTTGTTAAGGCCTTGAGACTCCCAATGGTGGATGGAAGAGCCATGATTCTGTTTTCAGATAAGTCAACCTCAGTCACATCACATAGTTTGCCAATTGATACAGGCAACCATTCCATCTGCTCTACCAATTTCCCTCTAAGTTCAAGGATTGTTGCCTTACTCTTACCACAGTTTTCAATAAGGGTTGCCACTTTCATCAGACTTAATTTCTCACAGTTTCCATCTCCTACAAAACATTGATCAAATCAAATTCAGCCAAATTAATTATCAAGGTCTGCAGGTCAAAGGAAGAAACTATAAGCTACTCCCATGGAAAGATAATCGTTGTATGCTAATTAACTGAAAAGTAAAATAATAACCATTTTCATCAAATTCTAGATTTTTTTCCTGGGATTCACAATTTTAGTTCCACAAGACTTTTAGCAAAATAAGATGTAATAATAAAAGATTATACACACACGAAAAGAAAAAGGGGAAAAATTGCTTTCAAGTTGTTAGTTTGTTATTTAATTTTCCAGTAGTATAATTTGGTTTAAAGTTTCAGTTTTATATACCACAGATAAAAATAAAATTATAATCATAATAAAAGGATAAAATTTAACAAAAATATTTCATGTAATTGCCATATTTCCCGATAAATGTCTCATTAGAAGTTTGGAAATTGGTGCTAACCTGCAGAGAAAAACCCCTTTTCCAAGTTGAAATTTTTTTGCTCTGGTTCTTCATCTTTCTGTCTCTTCACCAGACTTTGATCACTGATAACAACATCTGCAACAATTTTCCCAACAGGTTCGGTCAAATTGGTGTGTTTCTGATTCTGGATATCCCCAGAAACCAATTGAGAAGCCCTTTGAATAAGATCACC
This sequence comes from Cercis canadensis, assembly GCA_003255065.1. Lineage (NCBI taxonomy): Eukaryota > Viridiplantae > Streptophyta > Magnoliopsida > Fabales > Fabaceae > Cercis > Cercis canadensis. The sequence continues at coordinate 725,452 of QAOA01000648.1, read as the reverse complement.
AAAGGTCTTAAACATGTTCTCTTGTTCAAGAAGGTGGAGAGCCTCTCTCCTCTGTTGATGGCTCTGGAACAAGACCACGGTTTTCTTCAACTCCTGCAATACAGAGAATAGCTCCTCGGATACATCATGAGGAACTTCTTGCATCGAGATTTCATCGAGCTTCATTTGCTCCTCGCTGTTCACGGTTTCCACAGTGGAAGTGGCAGCTTCGACCTCTTCAATGGAAGGTCTAGGTGGCAGTGATCTACAGGTTCCCGTGATTTCTTCTACTATGCCCAGAAAGGCACGTGGTGGTGGCTCTTGTTCTGGCTTCACAGCCATGGCTGCTACTGTGGCCAAGGACTCAAGGTGGAAGGTGGAAGGTGGAAGGAGCAAGAAGCCTTATAATACCGGGGGATTTTAAGCGTCTTTCTTTGTGATGCGTGGAGAACAAGAAAAATCGAAAAAAACAAAAGGAAAGAAATATATTTTTTCAAATCTTTGACATTAATATTAATTTTATAAATAAATTTATTACTCTATAGTAAATTTTAATTTAATTACTTAAATATTATAATTTTTTAAAAAATTAAAAAAAAATAACTGACATATAAAAATCATTAGACGCGTAAGTGATCATGTGATGTGTCCACGTCAAACACACAAATAATCTTATGGCGTGTCCTTTCTTGTTCAACCTTCAATTACATTTTCTTGCATATAAGAATAAAAAAAAAAGATAAAAGAAAAGCTGTCCAAAATAGACAAGAAAAGGATGTGCCAATTGGCTATCGCCATATCTCACATGGATATGTCACGTAACCATTGGTGTGTCTGATGGTCTTTATATGTCCGAAAAGTTTTTTTTTGTTTTTATTTTTTTTAAATTGTAATATTTAATTAATTAAGTCAGAAAATATAATATATATATATATATAAAATTATTGTTAAAGTGTAATATTTATGTCAACTAGCCATCTTTTTTCTTTTCCTTTATGTCTGCCAAAAAATGTCGTTAATTTTTAATAATAAATATTTCCTCAATCACTTCTTTTTTTTTTATAAGAAATTTCCTCAATCACTTTCAATTATAGATACTAGATACAACTTATCTTCTGTTAATATTATTTTTGTTAAAAAATATATGGAGGCGAGCAAGATATAGACGAAATTGATTCTGTTTAATGTGTTGAACAAAATAAATAAATAAATCTAATTGTTTGACTTTAATTTATCTATATACTGTACTACAATTTTATTACATTTTAGTAGGACTGTAGGAAAATAGTTTTTTTTTTAGATCATCATTTTGTAATTTTTCTCTAATTTATACTACGGTGTTATTATGATAACAAAAACTTTTTAAAATAAATGATGTTGGCCATGAAAACAATAAAACTAGTTGTGAAAACACTATATTGGTTTTTGGTAGAATACTTGCCTATTATATATATATATATATATATATATATAACAGGGCCTCCAGATATATTGAGTTATTGACTTTGTGAATTAGATATACATGAAGACGAATTGCTTGACACAATGCATTACACCAGTTGAGAAAAGAAGATTGAGAAGCTTATGGCAACTAACAAAAGGCCATAGTACTAACAATTTAAAAATGACAAAGTTCTATAATTTTTCGTGTTGCATTCAACTAGCCTCGTGATTGCATCAATTTTAAGCTTTTGTCATTTGCCAGCTCCATTCACACAGTTCCTAGTTACATCAAAAAGCAGAAAAAAGATGTGTACACTTGGCGTTGGCGATAATATTGGTATCACGAGCTTAGCATGAATCGTAAGATTAACTTATTATTCATCCAAAAGAAATTAAATTATATAATTAATTTAATATACAGTTCATGTTTATTTATGATTAAATATTATGACTAGACTATTAACGTGGCAACTCATTTCATGAAAATAGTTTTATTTTATTTTATTTCTAATTTTTTTTTTAAGTTTTTGGTTCTTACAATAGCTATGAGTCTATGACATTCCTCAAGAGTGAAATCTTAGACAGCTTCAGGATGGGCTCGTGTTGGGCTATCCACTATTTGCCAATATCTAAGCCATTTTTAGTTATAGAACTTTGATTATGGGCCACCATGTCAATGGATCAACAGACAACTCAGCCCAAAATCTGTAGTATTAAGCAACTCAGTGGCCCACTTAATCACAGAATAAGCGTCAGTACTACCAAAAAAAAATGAAACAGTATAAAGGTTGATCGCTGCAGGTGGCAATGGCGTGCTGTCTCCTTGATATCCAAATTCTGATTTACTCCCTTCTCTCTTTCAGTTACTCTGAAGTCTGAACGAAAGTCACAAGAGACTCTAACGGCGATACCGTCGAGGTCTGTGACTCTTTCTCTTTACCCATCGAGATTTGATCTTGTTTTTCTCTTTCGATTTTCTCTTCCTCTTCTCTCTCCCCCTTTATATGTTTTCTTTTCTCATATATGTCTCATTTTTTTGCATGCGCATGTACATAAATTGTAGATGGGATGCACTGTAAGGGAAAAACATATCCGAGCGAATCGGAAACCGCGATCAGTAAAACCCGATCATGATTCATGTTGTTATCTAGAGAGGGCTTCAATCTCCAAATCTATGCTGGAATCGGGCCTCAAGCCTTTTAAATACCATCTGGGTTTCAGCGATTCAGCTAATCCAAATCTTAACTCCAATCCGAACCCTAATTCTGCTTCTCATGCTGAGGAAAGCGGGTGGGGATACTGTACCGAAGAACAATTAGAAGAAATTTTATTGAAAAATTTGGAATTCATATACAACGAAGCTGTATCAAAGCTTGTTGCAATGGGGTATGATGAGGACGTTGTTGTAAAAGCAATCTTGAGAAATGGGCATTGCTATGGTGGAATGGATGTGCTAACAAATATATTGCAGAACTCGTTAGCTTATTTGAACAGTAACTGTGGTAGTAGCGGTAATAATGGCAATTTGGAGGAGTCCGAGCCTGTATTCTCAGACTTGAGGCAATTGGAGGAGTACTCCCTGGCGGGTATGGTCTGTTTGTTGCAACAAGTAAGGCCGCAATTGAGTAAAGGTGATGCCATGTGGTGTTTGCTCATGAGCGATCTTCATGTAGGTAGGGCTAGCTCTTTGGAAATTCCAGTGCTTCCTGCGCCAGTCAATGGTTGCCCTACGTCTAATACAGCGGAGAATGTTGGCAACCATTCAGTTGGTATTGTGACCCCAGCTCTATGTAGGTTCCATGGGGGTTGGGGATTTGGAAATGGAGCAGGATCAGACTTTCCCGTCAGTGGGTTCTTTTCTTACGGTGCGGAGATGACTTTACAAAGAGATATTGAATTCCCAAAGAGGTTTAGTCTTTCTCCTTCAATGAAGTCCTTACTAAAAAGAAATGTTGCAATGTTTGCAGCTGGCTTTAGGGCAAACTCGAAACAATTGCCGATACAAGCTAAGGCTTGTACAAGCACTTTGTCAAGCTTTGATTCCCCAGCTGTATCCAGGACTGAAGTTCCAGCTGAGCAGTCTGGGGATTCTCAGAATCCAAATAACCAAGATGTTGTGAACTCAGTGCTGAGTAAATTTCGTGATCTGAATCTTGATGAGAATCTGGAGTTTGTAGCAGAAGATCAAAAGGATGAGGTGTTAATTACTCTAATGCATCAGATTAAGGATCTTGAGAAGCAGGTAAAAGATCGAAAAGATTGGGCCCATCAAAAGGCAATGCAAGCTGCCAGAAAGCTAAGCGGTGATCTGACTGAGCTAAAAATGTTGAGGATGGAAAGAGAGGAGAACCAGAAAGTGAAGAAAGGAAAACAGGCACTCGAGGACACAACCATGAAGAGACTCTCGGAGATGGAGAATGCTTTGAGAAAGGCTAGCGGTCAAGTGGACCGGGCAAATGCAGCTGTAAGAAGACTTGAGACAGAAAATGCAGAAATTAAAGCAGAGATGGAGGCTTCTAAATTAAGTGCATCAGAGTCAGTCACGACTTGCTTGCAGGTTGCAAAGAGGGAGAAAAAGTGCTTGAAGAGGCTTCTAGCTTGGGAAAAGCAGAAAGCTAAACAGCAGCAGGAGATTTCAGAGGAAAAAGAGAAGATATTGGAGATACAAGAAGCATTGGTTCGGATTAAACAGAGTCATAAAGAGGCTGAGGTGTGCTCTTCCTCCCTTCCTTTAATTTGTTTATCTATCATCAGTTTCTTGCTCGTTGCCTGTATAGTATGGATATTGATTATGGTGTACCTGCATCTTATGAGATTGACACGTGTTCCTCACTGCTATAACCCAATCCTGCCTATTTCCTACCTTAACTATATTAAGCAGTGAGATTGAAGCGTGTTCCTCACTGCTATAATCCAATCTGGCTTACTATAGTGTTTGATGTGCTTTATGCTTATTTCATTTGGATTTTAGATGATTTTTAGAGTTGTGATAAGTTAAGTGTGAGTTAAACTTTTCATATATACTAGTGTATTATTTGTATATTGTTGGTATATTGAATTATATAAATTATATTTAATATAGTGTGCCCCATGGTTCAATGCTGCCCTGAGCCACACAATGCACTGCATGCCATTAATAACTATGATAATACCATGAATTGCGTGGGGATAGATCTATTTGTAATAATAATAATACACAGTTATCTACTATCACTTTGATCGGAATATTTTACTCAGGCCAGTCAAATGGAGAAACTACATACTTTAATTTAAGCCAGTTTGCTATTGCCACATTGGAATTTTCAGTTCCATAGCAAGGACTTTGATCAGGATAATCTAGCATATTCTGGTTTCATTCTGGCTAGTCAAATGGGGCAACTGCATGCTTAACTATGCTGCTCTTTCCCTCATTGTTTCCAACTTTATGTTCCTATGGGTGCCAAGATCTTTCTTTTGGTCGAATTCCCTGCTTATGATGTTATATGAGATTTTGACTTTTTGTCGTCAAAGAAACCACCTCTCAATGATATTTTGAGATGCACTTCTGCAGTTTGGGTTTTTGTAAGCGTGATTCATCAAGTGTATTTCACATTGTTTATACCACTTCGAAGTCAGATCCAATTTATGGTATCTTGTCAGAGTCCTTTGGATGTTATGATCCTTTTTACATTTTGTTTTATACTTTGTTTTGAAACCAAATGAAATTAGACTCATTTCTATTGAAATGAATTCACTTTTTATACTGATCTTCGTGGGTTGATTACTTCTGCAGATATTTTCCTCTCAAATTATCAGCTGTGGCATGTTGCATATCTTTTCGTTTATATGTGATCATTAGTGGGCATGCCTGCAATAGTAGTTAAATGTTTATAACTGATTTTCTCTTGATTAACTCCCTTTAAAATCCTTTGATAGTATGTTATGATTTCTTCAGCACTCAACCTGATACAGCACCTTTCTACTGGTTCCTTACCATTTCTTCATTCTGCGTGTAAAAAACTGCTGTTGCTGTATAGTATTTATTATTTTTCCTGAAAATAATTATGAGACATAATTTATGTATTAAGTAGCTCCATGCTTCTTCAGAACTGGTTATGTTGCATAACATCTTATGACAGGTCAAGTGGAGGGAGGAGTTGAAGGCCAAAGAGGATGCCTCAGCACTGGTTGAGGATGAACAGCGCTCTAAGGAAGCAGCTGAGGCTACTAATAAGAGGAAGCTTGAGGCTTTGCGCCTAAAGTTTGAGATAGATTTCCAGCGCCACAAGGATGATCTGCTAAGGCTTGAGCAGGAGCTCTCACGCCTTAAAGCATCTTATCAATCTGCTGAGTTGCTTCACCAATCAAATAATCCACCTAAAAGTGAGTCTGAAGGTGCGAAGCCCCAAAGAGAGACAATTGCTAAGATGCTTCAAGAATTAGATAAACTGGAGGATTTTTCAGAGAAAGAAGTCCACTGTGATAGGGGATGCATTATATGCATGAAAGATGAAGTCTCTATTGTTTTCTTGCCATGTGCGCATCAAGTTATGTGTGCTAGTTGCAGTGATGAATATGGGAAAAAGGGGAAAGCTGCTTGTCCTTGCTGCAGGACTCCAATTGAGAAGAGGATCCGTGTATTTGGGGCAAGTTCTTAGATGATTATTTTGACTGTCTTTCAATTAGTCTTCAGTCTGAGATTGCATGGCATGCTGAGAGGCATCGGCATTTCAGATTTTATGTAAATAAGGAACTAAGTCCTGGCGAGTGGCAATAGCTCGCATCTTGGGATATCTGAAATAACTCTGTTATATCTTTTAGTTATTAATATTCTCCTTCGAAGTTCGTAAATGCAGGCAAGTTTGCGATGCAATATGACTGCCCTTTCAATCAGAATGAAGATGGATTATTGGTGTTATCAATAAGGGGAGGCATTGGGCTTGCAATTTTGCAAAATTACCCATCGATTGCCTGTTCAAAACTTCAACTGAGAGATGGTCGTTACCCATTCAAGTGGATAGGTTAAGCCTCGCCCCAGTTGTTGGTCTCGTCAATTCTCCTAAATTCAAACCAGAACTAGCTCCTTCAAAATTTTCATTTTAAACATAGTTTTTGTTTCCCTTAAACTTATGGGAATGGTACCTCTCTTATATATATATATTTTTTTAATATACTTTTTAATCTATTTGCTGTCATGATTGGCCACGAGTTGAATTATGAAGGCATATTTGAGGGGGGAAATGCTGTTTTTCTGATTATGTAAAATCAAAATTTGAAGTTTATGACAATTGCACTTCTCTGGTTCCATCTAAATAAGTGGGAAACGCAGGGAAATAAAATAGCTTAATGATAATCATACCACTCACAGGGGATTTTACATTTAAAATTATTATATGTTTTACATAGACATATGGGAGAAATCTTATGTTTAAATTGTCATATAGCATAATGTATTCGACAATTTCTCTCATTTGGTCTCAAACACCCCTTTTAAGTTGATCATTCGGACCTCCTACATAATAGCTTTGTCGTATGAAAATGGCTGATGTGTTCATTGTAATATATAGATTTTTTGGATTCAAATTTTCTGTCGATCCAAATATGGGGCATTTTTAAATTTACAAATTATGCATAAAAATGCTATTTGTCTTCAGAGAATGTTGAGTCATGCTAATTGGATTTGATCCTTTAATCTTTCTATATTGTTTACTTTTTTTTTTTTAAACTTCTTTTCTGTGGTGGGAAGTATTTGATTTTTGGGAAGAAAAAAATTCCATTCCAATGGTCGCATCATGCCATTGCCCTATTTCTATGGGAGCTTTTTTCCCCTTTTCATTTACTACAGGGAATCAAAAACCCACTAATGGTGTATAAAATATCTTAGAGAAAAAGAAAAATTCAAGAAAAATATTTGTGGGGGAAAAACAGTAGAGTGCAGATGGAAGCTTGAGAGTGGTGACACATGGTCAAAGCTGAGCTACAAATAGAGAAGTTGGGAATGCACGAGAGAACCGCTCATAAAAATCAAACCCAGCTGTTTGAGAACAACATCTTAGGTAATAGCAAAACGAGCACTGATTCTGATTCAATAAAGTTAGGTTAACAAAGAACAACTCACACGCTTAGTTTGGTGGGCAAATTCATTGATAATATTATGGCCATTATTAGTTGTATTTCCCGTGAACCAGGAAGTGTACCTTTGGACTCTGCGCTTTTTTATGCCAATGAAATTTCTCCCCAAAACTTTTAAGTAGTTGCAAATCTCCTTTGCACTGTATGTGACAGCTTCATTTTAGTCAACCACGGCGGGGTTTGCATCGCCGACCCTGCTATCCACAAACTTATACGTCAACACATAGGCATAGCTGCAATGTACCAAGAAGGAAAGATACAAGGCCTAGCAGTAAGCATTAAGCTATTTATGCTAATCAAGTGAATTAGTTTAAGTTGCTTTTTGTTTAGTGTTAGACATGGGTAATTACTATAATTACATAACCGAGTTTGTTCAACTTACTAAAACGATTAGTTGTGTGTAGGTTGGTGGAAGTCCGTGGCTGTCACCGTCAGGATATTCAACGACAAATAAAATGAGCTATATCAGATATTTGTTTTAATGAGGAAAATTAAAAAGAAAGTTGTTTGCTTTTTTGCTGATTTTTCACTACCACATCAAGTTCAATGTTCCCTATCCTAATGTATCTCCCCGTTGATTAGAGACTCTACAAATGGGAATGCCTAGCACAGGCTAAAACAAATGGACAAATAAAATTCTGCAGATAGAGCAATAAGCATAATGTGATAACTTGTCAACAATAATTTTACTGAAGAAGCCAGAATACTAGCAGATTACAGAAGCTTCCAATCACTCTTATCAAAATAAAACAGAAGATTATTAGTGTGAATTATTTTTCTGCTCGATGTTGACTTTGGAAAACTACTCATCTTTAAAGTCTTGTGTACTTTAATGGAATGCATGTGAATGAAGGAATGACATCGACAACTTGGCAGCTTCTCCCTCTCCCACACCATATAAAGTTCACACCAGCTTCTTGGATAAAGTTGGGGTTCTCATCATACATCTAGACTCCCCAGTATATCACAAATATCAGTGTCTTTCCAATCATTTTTTTAGTATTTCCTGTTTCGTCTGCATGCTTCTTCGCCTGAAATATCAAACACCCATTTGAGAATCTTCTGACGCGTTCTGCTGAGATTAATTTCCATCTTCTTTACCATCTCCAATCACTAGACAAATGATTCCTAAAGTTCATGCAGGCTTGGAAATGGCAATGGCTGGAAATGAAAGTGGCAGAATCACAATGAATTGGAAGAAACGAATGAATGTTTTTGGTGAGAAAGCAAAGACATATCCGGGGTTGGTATTGAGGACTATGTGGAAGGTGGGACGTGAAGACCCAAGAAGGGTGATCCATGCTCTCAAAGTGGGTTTGGCTCTCACTCTTGTTTCTTTGCTATATCTGTTGGAGCCACTGTTCCAAGGGATTGGGCAGAATGCCACCATTTGGGCTGTCATGACCGTGGTGGTTGTGCTTGAGTTCACTGCAGGTTACTCTTTCTCAATGCTTTTGTCTTTTCTACAGTATTTCATTTTCATGTTTTTGAGGATACTATTAACTCTCATTTATTGCAGGTGCAACATTATGCAAAGGGCTCAACAGAGGATTGGGGACACTGTTAGCAGGACTATTGGCATTTCTTATCGAGTTTATTGCCAATGCATCTGGTCGGGTCTTTCAAGCTGTCTTCATAGGAGCTGCAGTTTTTCTTATAGGTACGCTTAAGTTCAAAAAAATTAGGATCACAGTTTGGTAACTGAAACGTCTTTTGGACAATTCTATTAATGTTAATACCATGATCTATTTAAGATCCAAAAGCAAAGAGCAAAATGGTTAAAAAACTAGAACTGGGAAACAAGGCAGCATGATAATATTGTTTTGACAAGAAATCTAGTAGTCTAGTAATCAGCTTGTGACTAAAATTCATTGTTGCTATGATTCACTTCCCAAATATGTATAGAAATTATGATCTACTAGCCAATAACTCAACTCTGCTAAAATTTCGCTATCTTGTCATTTTCTTTTGGCAGGAGGTGCAGCTACATACATGAGGTTCTTTCCATATATAAAGAAGAACTATGACTATGGTGTGGTTATATTTCTCTTGACCTTTAATTTGATAACTGTGTCAAGCTACCGTGTTGACAATGTCTTAAAGATTGCACATGATCGCTTCTACACCATTGCCATAGGCTGTGGCATATGCCTTCTCATGAGTCTATTGATATTCCCAAATTGGTCAGGGGAAGACCTCCATAATTCAACTGTATTCAAGCTTGAAGGCCTAGCCAAATCTATAGAAGGTGACCAAGCTTGTCACATTACCACAACTTTTGATACGTTATAATGTACAAAAAAAAATTCAAACTTTCTATGTTTTACTGTGCAAATTAAAACTCAATAGTAGTCAAGGACTCACGGAAAAATCCTGCAGGTTGCGTCAATGAATACTTCTATGAAGGCGTAATAGAAGAAACAGAAGATATAAAATCATCCGAGGATCCTATATACAAAGGTTATAAGGCTGTTTTGGACTCAAAATCCACAGATGAAATGCTGGTAAGTCATCTGGTTCTGGTTCAGTTTAAAACATTCTCAATTTCAATCTAATGAAGCATTAAAAACTCCCATCCCATCTTGAATTATGCAGGCACTGCATGCAAGTTGGGAGCCAAGGCATTCATGTCACAAATTTCCATGGCAGCAGTACGTAAAGGTTGGAGCTGTTCTTCGTCAATTCGGGTACACTGTGGTAGCCCTTCACGGTTGTTTGAGAACAGAAATTCAGGTATAACTTAAATTGATACAATGAAATACAATTTTTTTTTCGTTTTTTTTTAATCATCTCAACCTTATAATAAAATACAATTTTTAAACTTTTTTCCAGACACCACGATCTGTTCGAGCCATGTTCAAGGACCCCAGCATAAGGCTAGCAGGGGAGGTGTCAAAAGTACTGATAGAACTTGCCGCCAGCATAAGGAATCGCCGCCATTGCTCGCCGGAAATTCTCTCCGATCATCTTCATGAAGCCTTGCAAGACCTCAACACTGCCATAAAGTCTCAGCCACGGCTATTCTTAGGCTCCGACGAAAGCCAAACTAAAAACATGCTTGCTATAGCGGCTGCACAAGCAAAAGCAGGGCAGACAAAGTATAGCAGGAACTCTGGCGTCTCACTATCAAGTGTGAAAACAGACTCTTCAGCATTATGGGAATGGAAAAGCAAAAGGGCTTCTGCTGAACAGTCAGAGCGAAAGACTTTAAGACCCCAATTGAGTAAAATCGCAATCACTAGCCTTGAGTTCTCTGAAGCTCTTCCTTTAGCTGCGTTTGCTTCTTTGCTTGTGGAGACAGTGGCAAAACTGGACCATGTTATTGAAGAAGTTGAAGAACTGGGGAGATTGGCATGCTTCAAAGAGTTCAGACCCGATGATGAGATTGTTGTGACTTGTGAGAGACCCCGAGTTGATGTAACTGAAAATCATTTACCTTCTCATGGAGTGGACTAATTTAGAGAGTCTCCAGAGTTCTTAATTAGGAAGTGTATTCTTTCATGGATATGAATGCAAGGTTTATTTGATGTGTGATGATGATGATAAATTTGAGATATACATGTTTTAATCTAGTGTTAAAAATTATCGCTTTTCCGGAAAGATGATATGCTTCTGGCTTTAGATACAAATGTTTAGTAGTGCTAAAAGAATTCAGTCTTGAGAGGAAATGTCCAAAAGGGCCCAACCGGGTTCGAACCGGTGACCTCTTGATCTGCAGTCAAATGCTCTACCACTGAGCTATGGACCCAATTGTTATAAGTACTGCAAGTAAATTAATTTATACCATTTTCCCTGTCCAATCTCTGTTAGAGTGGGTCTGATCTGGGGCCGTAGGCGACGGAGCCCGTGAATCATTTTGCTTCAAGCATTAGAAAGAGAGAAAGTGACGCAAAATATTTCAAGTGCAAATAAGGATAAGGTGATGAATTGTGTTTTATTGTGAGGAAGATAGTGCACGAGATGATAAACCATCTGCGAATGGCTTCTTGCATGTCAAACTCCGTATTCCACCTTCAAGTCCAAGGGTGGAAGAGAAGCCCGTATAGCTTATTCGGTTGGAGTATAGCCAGGAATAAGGGTGATGATAAACCACAGATTAGGTACCATGACATGGATCTTCCTTTCCCAACTTCTCTGGTCGCCAAAACATTCTTAAAGGGTACTCTTTTCTTTTATCTCTCCCAAAGTTTCAAACTTGCAAAGTCCTCGCAATAATCACTACAGTTTTTGACTTCTTTTTTTATCAGGAAGGGAACTCAAATGCTGCTACAGGGCCACAATTGATGGGTTCAGTGCAACTAATTTCCATGAATGCTGTGACTTTAAGGGGCCGTGTGTGATTATTGGCTACAGTAACAAGTCTTTCAAGTTTGGTGCATTTAACCCAGAAGGGTATAGAAGCACCGACGATTACTATGATACATTTGACGCCTTCCTATTTTATTGGGAAGATTTGGAAACTGAGCCTATCATTTTGCCCAAGATTGGTGGCAGTGGTGCAGCCCTTTTCGATTATGCTCGTGGAGGGCCACAATTTGGGGCTGATGGCCTGCTGATTGGCCCCCCATTGGCACCAGTTATGGGTGGGTTTGCAGGGCCTGATACCAATTCTGGCATTGGTGACTTGAGGCAAGCCAAGTCTAGATTGGGATTGTCTTATGCTAAGAGGAAAGACGGCAAGGAGTCCCTTTTTGGTGATGAATCCAGGGCAACTCTTGAACAAGTGGAAGTTTTTTGCAGCCCTCAAATTGCAAGCTTATACTAGAACTGCTTTGAGTTAAGGGGGTAAGGATTGCTTACATTTTGCTTTCATCAATGCTGTTATATATTTTTTTGCATAAAAAACCGCTTAAGCCCTTATCTCATCTTTCTCTATAAGGATTCAGTAAGAAATATAAAATACCAATATGTATAAACTAACTTCCATTGTGCATATCTTTTCACTCATTTCGTTTTCAACTATGCAAGTGGAGCATAATTGCTGAAGGAATTTTTCTTTAAAAACCATATAAAAAAACATTGCTTAGTGAGGAAAAAGCCATATGTATACTTTTAGACTGGGTAGTGGGTGGTGACAAATTAGTAGGGGGCGGGAGAATCTACCACTGGCACCGTCAGATTAATTATTGTTGCATTTAAAGAGTTTTAGAATAGTTAGTCGTTCTGAAAAAGCCTTCTTAAAAGTCATATGTTAGTGAGGTTTCCTTATAGAGATTCTTTCCTAGATGGAGAAGGGGTAGGGACCAATTTGCAAACTTCGGCAGAGGCATGCACTTGCGTAGTAACTTGTGGCCTTATCAAGGAGCAGCATCACATTACACTCTCGAGTTCTACTTATAATTTTGGGTTAGTGTTAGGAATATGTCATATTAAGGATGATTAACCTAAAAGAGAGGACTGAGGTTCTCTCCACACGGAGAGTAATCAGAAATGAAAGCAGAATAGATTGAACAAGATTAACGTGTAAGATAAAAGTCATTGTGCTGAGAAATCGTGTAATTAGAATAGGTTTTATAAATGATTAGCTTAGTGGTGGAGGCTAAAATGAAGACAATTTCCGTTTGATTCTATCTGTTGTTTACTTTATTTATTCATTGAAGAAACATGGAACCCCCCAAATTAGACAATTCTTTCTTTTCTTTTCCCTTATTTTTGAATGGGAGGACAGCAGGAGGGAAGGGAAGAGGGAGGGTGGACTCCTGGAATTTTATTGGGGAATATACAGAGTAATGGAAATCCAACATGTAAAAGCAAGTTGTTGACTATTAACATCAAACTAAGAAGGACTTTAAACTAAGCACAACAAAAACAACCAATAGACAACATTGCTATCCGAAGATAAAGTGATAAATAGAATCCTTATCTTAAAACAAATAAGGCAGGGAAGTTCCCACCAATGTGTCTGATTGGTTATTTGTGCAGTCTTCATTATAATATACCTGAAAGGAATTCTTCCTTGAAGCTACTAACTCATCGATAATTAGCCCATTGAAAAATCAGCAAAACCAAATCATCTCTCACTAAAGCAAAAACAAGTGGCAACCAGGAAGTTTATTGGATGCGTCTGAAAGCAACTGCACAGTGGAATGTCTTATCAACTTAAGAAAGATAAAATTAATGTTAGCTTTATTTTCTAAAGAGAAAACTACACTGATAAAGATATATGGCGGCTCTGGTGGCTGAGGTAGAAACAGATGTCCTATTTTGTTGTCATGCATAATCTACTTCCTGTTTGTTTTATCCTTAGCTTTCAGCTTTTGTAATATTAAGCATCTTGAACATGTAGTCTTACTACAATGAAATTTGATATAAAATTATGTGAATTCTAGAGTTTATGTCAAAATATCATGCAGTCGGCATGCTCTTCCATATATATAGACAAGGTAATACAGTAAGTAAACACTCTGACTATGACTCTACAAGCACAAAGAAGGGGAACATGGGAATTTGAAAGACTAGAAAGCATTTATGAAGTCCTCCTACATTATAGAAGCTTATTTTATAAAGCCACACATACAGATGACTGAATGTAGACCAACTCCCAGTGAAATCGATAAAAGTGATTCTGACCAGGACATACTACATTACAGCATAAATGAAAAACATGATCAAGTTCAAGAGCACTTACAACAAAAAGCAATTTTTTTTCTCCCTATATGTAAGAAAGGGATTCTACATATTATTTATCACTCCAAGAATAACGTTAAAAGGGGTTGTCTTGGAGATCCCTTCTAATGACACACTGAGCGATAATTCAGCTATCTGGTCCCACAGGGATTGCATCCTCACATCACAATCATTAAATTGTCTTCCTGCAACCACAGACCAGTAAGCTCTACGACACTACCATCTCCACTTGCTTGCCTGCTAATAGGAGGTTGTTCCCAACTTCCACACCCTGCATTGCAAGAAAAGAGGGACAATGATCTTCCTTTTCTTTTCAGAAAGCTTTTGGATGTCTGATTGAATTGATTTGGTCATAACCTTCGTAAGACACATCCTCATTTCCATAAAAGTCCATGAAGTTTCCTTGTCCCGAGTAAGGTGACATGCAGCCAATTCGACTGAGATCATCACCAAATTCCATTTCCCCGTTAAAATTTGAGTAAGATGAACTGGGTGAAATTTCTGTGTGTTCGAATGACTGCCATGGTGTTGTGGAGCTTGGAAAGCCACACTGTGGAAAGTATTCAGACTCTTGTACTTGAGGGAAGTCCTGCAGTTGGTGGAGGAAAAGGTCAGAAATGTCTCGAAATTTCTACTTACTCATTTCAAATTTTTTTTTTCTATGTTCCTAGGATACACATTACCTTTGAAGAATCAAGAATAAAATCAGGGGAGACCCAGAAGTTTGCAGGATTGGTCTCAAACTCTGCCACTGGAGCCACATTGTATGGAGAAGTTATTGGGCTTGAATAACGACTCTCATGGTTCATGTGACTTGCCTGAGAAGAAACATCACCAGAGATGCTCAAGGTCTCGTTGGAGACTCTCATTGAAGTGTGATCCCCATTGGTGGAACTGGTTCCAGCCCTTTTACCCTTGTGCTCTCCCTGAGAATCATTTGCCTTCTCATTCTTTTTAACAACTCGGCACAGAGCAAAACCACCCTACAGTGACCAGATACCAACTTGAGTCATTTCACTGTTGCAGGAAATTAAGGCCAATCCAAAGCTAACCCAGTTAATAAAATTGTCAAATTTACCTGAAAACTTGGTGATCCTTGGCCAAGATCATCGCAAAGGCGATACTCATGCATGACCCAGTCTGTTCGATCCCCTAAAGGGGCTCGCCCACGGTAGAAAACCAGTGTTTTCCGGTACCCTGTGGCTGTCACCGTGGAAGGAGTGGTTTGACAGACGATCTTCCTGTCTTTTCCGGTGGCTTTCCAGTAGCCAGCTTTGGTAGCTCTATTTGTTCGTGAGCCATTTGGGTACTTGCGATCCCGCGGACAGAAGAAAAACCATTCCAAATCTCGACTTGGTAGGAATGATTTCTCTGCATTTTACACCTCAGAAAATCAGACTTTACTATATCAAATTTCTTTACCAGAAGAATGAAGAAGCAAGTGGCCCGGTGGGGCATTGCTTTTCCAAGCTTGACTAAAAGAAATCCCGTTGAACCGGCTTTTACAATCGAAAAGTCATGTGCCCCATGGAATACAAGGGGTCAGGTTCTTCAGAATGATTATAAAGTCAAGAAAAGAAAAATAAACAAAACACTGCTTTTTAGCATTCAGAAAGTCTCTGTTTCGCACCGTCATAAATAAACCTTGCATTGCAGCTAAACCCAAAAGATTTTGTTTTTACTACTATAGTATGTTGCAAAGTGATCAAAACATGAAATTGAAGATTACCCGGCAACTCCCACGGATCGAACTTGTACAAATCAATTACGGGTATAACTTCAAGCTCAATTTGGAGCCCCTCCACTTTTCTTTTCAGGTAATATCCCACCAATTCTTCATCAGTTGGGTGGAAACGAAAACCTGGCGGCAGTGATGCCCCTACCATTGTAGATTTCGCTGTTTCTTACTAAGAAATGCCCACAGAAATAATAAAATGTAAAAGAATCAAAACTAAAAAGCCAAGTTCACCAAGCAAAGACCAAAGCTTTACACCAGAGAAAGGCAAAAGGGCAGCAAAATCGTAATCCTATGCGAGCGTGTCAAAGATTTCTTGGAGGGATATAATGCGAAACGCTGTTAAGTACCCAGACTATATCTATTAAAGATTTGGAAGATCCAAAAATAATAGCTTTTGACTAGAACAAATTTTTTGTCAAGAGTCAAGTAAAACTTCAACGGAGTGCATCCGTCGTATGGCAGAATCATTGTC
This sequence comes from Cercis canadensis, assembly GCA_003255065.1. Classification (NCBI taxonomy): domain Eukaryota; kingdom Viridiplantae; phylum Streptophyta; class Magnoliopsida; order Fabales; family Fabaceae; genus Cercis; species Cercis canadensis. Next base: position 709,082 of record QAOA01000648.1, on the reverse strand, counting down.
TTAAAAAAATTCCCTGTGTCTTATGATAGCTATCTCACCCCTCCCCCACCCCCTCACTCCTCAAAAAGTTTAATCCTTTGAAAAGAATGAACAAAACTAAGCAATACCCAGAAGTTGAAATCTCACTGGAGTTCAACTACAAACTTTATACTCAGAGTACGGAAACCAAAATAATGACAAGAACTGGATAAAACCACCAAAGTGGAAGCTATTGAATGCCCAGAAATTAAAACAAGTCAAAATTTCTGAACAATTACAGTTACTTAAATTGGCAAGACTGAAATTGTAGTGACCCGGAAAGACAAACTGATGATGGATGAGTGAGTTGATAGAAATGAAGAAGAGAAGAAAGGGTAGAGTAAAAGCAGAGGACTCCAGTGGCATGCTATATATAGCATTTGGAAGGGAACCAACACTGCAAAAATGCATACACCGAAAGTTTGAGATTGCTTGTCTCAAGTGCACCCAAAATTCCAAAGCAAATGGCCCACCACTTGAACCCGTTCACACCTACAAGTTTACTTCCCGCCAATTTAAATAATTTGTGACCGTTATTTCATGGCTTTGATATCTTTTTTTTCTTCATAAGCTCTAATTCCTGTATATCTCAATTGCAGAAAGGATTTGAACAGCTGATCACTGATTTACTGTGCATTGTTCTTATAAATTTCATTAAAGTACATTTCAAATTTCAAACCATGTTGATTCCACATTGACCCGTCCGAACAAATGCAAATATTGGAACTACTAACTCTTATGAGACTCTTAAAAGCAACTCATTGGCTAGCTTTCTCTCCCTCTCTCTTCTATTTTTGGGAATAAGTTATATCATCCTTCTTGACTATGATTTTCTATGCCAAGAGTGTTAATTGTACGGAAGTGACATCTGCAAATGACATTGTCCATTGCTTACTAAACGAATGAGAATCAGAAAATAGCAAAATATCCAAATGACACTATGGATTGCATACTAAACCTGTGAGATCAACAAAATTGCAGATTAGTAGTAAAATCAAGTTTTGGATATTACTCCTATTTAAACTTTGCTATAGAAAAATTATATAACTAAATAAAAATTAAACACAAAAAAAAAAAAGGTTTTCTTTGATAAAATAAATGAATAAAATAGAGAAGTGACATATGGACAAGTCACTATATGGTAGTCAAAGTATCACACTGGCATGAATTGGGGAATTTGGGCTTTCTTGGCGCTGCCATTACCGTCAAGTTTCTTCCACATCATCCTGAGTCAGACAAAACACTTTACCTTTATTTTTTAATCAAGTGATTGTGTCATCAAGGGGACCTACCCTTCGAAAGGAAAGTCCCCAATGCAAAAGTGCTTAATGAGTTTTTGAACTTTTTGGAAGCTCAAATCTCTCTTCTCAATTCACATGTAGATGTTAAAGCACCAAAGCTCCCTCTAAACTCCCATAACTGGGACCAACCAATTACTGATTGCTCAAGGAAAATCTTGGGTAAGTGGAATATCTTACTTCTGTATTAGTACAAGGACAAAAGGTAAAAATAAAGCCTTTCTTTAAGACCTGGTTTTAGATTACTCTTACCTTTTTTTTGATATAGTTACAACTTAATTATGAATCTAATTACTATTTGTGGAATTTTGGAAAAGATATCATGGGTTGGTACTTGGTACCCTCTGCTTTTCATGTTCAGAGGAGCTCTACTTTAGATCTTCAATGTTTATGTAAGATGTAAGATACTAAGATCAGCGTCGCATTTAAGTAGGTATTAGTGCCATTTTTTTACAATCATTTTTACACTCACTCAAATAATACTTCAATACATTGATAGTAACCTAACCGTTTTGAAAACAAGATTGCTAAAGTCGTAAAAACAAAAGCTTTTGCTTTTTACGCTAAAGAAGAAAGAAGAATAACGAAAAGAATCCAAGTTACTCTCTCAATGTTGGACATCTAAGTTCTTTGTTTCTCTTCAAAGATGGGTTTGTTTTTCTCCCCATATACGAAGTAGAAAGTTAAATTTTCCTAAGCAACGATAGGGAAGCATAGAAGCCCCTCGCAACTTTTTTAGATGTGAAAAAGGCAAAAGAAGCCAAGTGTTCCTTTTGCCGTAGAAAGCATTGTTCCTATATTAAGTTTTATGCAAAAGTTTAATTTAGCCCCTTAAATTTAGTGATGTGCAGATTATCTCAAGTGTTTTAAAATGTGTAAAAACTAAAAAGATCACCTTATACTTTTAAAACGTGTAAAAACATTTCTTCTACAGACGGACGTCCATTCTTGGACGGAAAAGATCACGTGCAAGTCACGTCCAATCCATTCAGTCCCATCCCTTTCTTTCTCTCTCTAAAAGCCACGAGTAGAATCCGAAGAAGCTCTGTGAGACCCAGTAATGGCTGCCGACGTTGGTTCTCTGGTTCAGGTTCTAAGTGGTGGTGGTGGGGACAAAGAGGAGCAGCATCGGACCTTGACCAACATTGCTTTCTTCTGTTGCTCTAAAAGAAAACGTTGTTCGATGCCGGAGTGTTAACCGAAACTTCATTGCTAGAAAGACAGCAAGAATGCGCACCATGTGCTCGATATTATCACCAAATTAACAAAACTAGGCATCAGAAAATCTCGCACCCTTCTTTTGAACCATTATCTTCACCTTTATTTTCGTCATTGACTTCATCGTCCTCTTCTTCAAGGATGGAATTCGTTGGTTGGAATTTGCATAACCTTGAACCTCAAGGTGGGTTTATATCTATCTGTCTTGGGATTTTCTGTTTGTTTCCCAGGAAAAATCAAATTGGGTTGCTGTCAAAGACTCTACTGGGAAAGAAAATTCATGATTTCTGGAGAAACCCCTTTTGTTAAAGTCACAATTTTTTGTGCTGAAATCTCTCTATCATAAACTAAAGATAGAATTATTGTTATTTAGAGTGAAAATTTAAATTTTTCATTGATTTGGAGCTACATTCTCAAGCACCAGAGTACGTCTCAGTTATTGGGAGGGGAAGATAATCGCGTGACTTACATGTGATATTTTCCATCCAAAAATGGACGTCCGTCTATAAAAGGAGTTTTTTTATACGTTTTAAAAAATATAAGGTGGTCTTTTGCACATTTAAAAACACTTGAAGGTAATCTGCACATTACCCTATATGTTTAAAGGGTTAAACTGAACTTTTTCAAATGCAATAACCAATTTTGTTTTCTCATATAGTTGTAGTTTATTAACCCTGATTTTTGCGTTCACATTGAGAGGAAGCACATAAAAACCTAAAAGATTGTTCAAAGGCTGTTTCTTTCGTCTAACAGAATGCAAATGACTATATAGATTATATTCTTTCACCAAATTTGCCCCTCAAGTATGTCATACCCCATTTAGCCCAACTTTAATCCTCATCAGTTCCTTACTTTATAAGATCTTATCCTTATCTTCTAAATTCTGTTATAAATATATAGTGTCATTAGTTAAAATAATAAAGATATGGAATCTTTAATCTACAAAGATTATATGTGTAAAAATATGTATACATGAATCTGGCAAAATTTTAGAAAATTAGAAGAATTAAAGGAAATAATCCAGTTGAGATGGAATTACAAGTCTCGTCAGCTGAACTCCCTAGAAAGTGTAATGACTTCCTTTTTGGATTCATTAGCGTTTGAAATGAAAATTTCGAAGACTAATCATTGATAGTAATTTTTACTTTATTCCCTTTTTCCTTTGGTGGCTGTGAACTGTGAAACAGCGTTATCACTGGTGAGGCGGCTAAGCATTTTTCTATGTGCATGACAGTGCTGAGTATTAAGTGTGAAATAGAATGCAAAGAAAAGAATGGCAATAGTCTAAATGCGATCAAAAATAATAATGGAAGAAACTAGCAAGTCTTTTATTGGGAAGTGGAAAATAGTAAGACCACCTTATCCTTGTCGCTGTTTGTCTACTCCTTTCGGTCCTTTTGTCTCTTGGTGCCAAATTAACAGTGTATATAAACTAGTAGTCAACCACATACTAACAGAAGAGAGAAGAAGATCAAGATTTAATCACTTGAGCGAAATTGGTTTAGACAGATATATCACAAAATGATGAACTCAAACTGTCTGGAGAATATATTTATCAAAGTCTTCTCAAATGGCACTCTCTGTCTTTTGGACTTTTTTCATAAATCAACCTCAAGATGTCATCACAATTATTAAAGGGTTTTCATATTTTGTTTTCAAGAGTAGAGTTATGGTCCAAGTTTACATCAATTATGCAAGTGTAGGTTCATTGCCCGTGGGAGAGAGATGTGACAAGTTGCTTTCCCATATTAGTGGGTGAGGATCATGGTAGATTCGAGAGCTAATTAATCAAATAAAAGTTTGTCATACTTGGCTTGGCTTCATGAACCTGTACTTACTCTTACCATGTCATCGGCTTGGCTTCTACGTTGTCATTATTTCGATCACTTGGAAAATGGAAAAGGCAGAGCATGTAGTCCATACCCTGTTTGCTCAAAAGTTGATAAGACAAAAGAGTATTTTGTGTTAAGCACTTCAGCAGTTACTTCTTCACATTTTACATACTGCAAAATATATACCATAGCTCTCTTGTGAGAATGTGTCATTAGTTGCTTCTTGTTTTTGTTCAAAGACAGTCTTAAGACTTTTGAACCGTGAAACACATGGCGCACTCAAAGGGGAAGATTTAACAGACACGCCTCCGACAGAGATTCATGGAACGTCAGCAATTTAGATGCAGGAATCCAAGCTGTAGTCTGTAGAGTCTTGGCATGCAGAAATGTTGTCGGATTAAGATTACCTTTTGGTAAGTGGGATTAAGGAAGAAGGGATGGGCTTAGCGCAGCATTAGGAGCTTTGAGTACGCAAAGCGAGAGATTCGGATTAGATTATGGTGATTTGGTTGACATGGATACAATGCCATGTGATTATGTAAGCATTAAGCCAAACATATGGTTCAAACATGAATAATCACTTTTTTGAACAAGCTAACTAATACGCCAAGTTGCACTTGCATCGTCTTACATAGCGGCTCTCATGGGTAATCGCCATGACGCGTTAAGAGGTTGTTGAATTTCACCTCGTGCTTCACAATATTTGTTTTGATTTTAATTGTTTCTTTTTTTCCTTCTCTATTTTATATCTTTTATTCCTTAAAGTTCATGCTAGATTTCTCGAGATGTTGAGCAGCTGCCACGCACATTTAGGGCATGTTTGTTTTAGAAAATGTTTTGATGTTTTCATTTTATTTTTTTTAAAATATGTTTTTATTTTCACATTTTCATTTTTAAAAAATATGTTTGTTAAAAAAAATTTATTTCTATTTTCAAACCACATTCCCTCTTCTCTCTCTCCATCCCTATCTGGCTTTCTCTCTCGACCATCAAGATTTGAGCAAGTTATACCAAAATTGTAACAATGACTTCAATAAATTGGGAACAAGAATGAACTATGCAAATCAAAGCTCAATACTCACCTGATTAAGTTCTACAAATTTAGGATGTTGGATATTCAAAAATTACAAGACCCACACTCAACCTTTTGCTCTATTCCAAATAACTCTCCATATCTCTTCTGCTCTGTTACTTTTCTCTTTTCTCTATCTGAGTTCTTTCTCTCCTCCTCTCCTTGTTCTACCACTCTTCCCCTTCTCGGTCCTTCCTATCCCACCGTAGCTCTGCGTTTTTCTCTTCTTTTAGCTCTGCTCTCCGTCTTTCTTTTTTTTCTCTTGTTTGATGGTTCTTCCTCTCAACCTCACTATTTTTTCTTTCTTCCCCAGTTCTTGCTCTCTTTTTTTCTTCACCTCGGTGGGTCTCTCGTCCTTGTTGCTTCTTTTCTCTCGTCCTTAGTGGGTCTCCTTACTTCTGGGCAATCCTTTGTCTCCTTTATCAATTTGTGCTAAGTAAAGAGTTCCAATTTAATTATGAAATTCAGTCTCTCTCTCTATGTTTCTTCTTTTTCTTCCATATATGTCTCTCTTAGAATTTTTCAATTGCTAAATCGAGAGCAACTCGAGAAGAAGGAGTGAGTCTCGTTGAGAAAAAAAAAAGTTTAATAAAATTGTAAAATTACCACCGGTCATGGGTGAAAATGCTGAAAACATTTTTTTGAAATTTTCAGTTTACAGTTTATTTTAAGAAATGTTTTCAATAAAAACATTTCTTATTGAACCAAGCATATTTTTGGACCTAATTTATGTTTTTATGAGAAATAGAAATAGAAAATGACTAAAGAAAACAAGCCTTGTCAACCACCCTCTTCTCCAATCATGCAAGCAGGAATTGTTTATGCACTAGACTTGTGCTATTCCTTTTTACACTGTTTATGCACTAGAGACATTCTTTTATGTTTTTTTTGGGTGGGGTCACATGCAGTATGCACTAGAGGGTGGAGACTACGGAGTAGTAGAGAGAAGAATAAAGAAGCGAAACTATAAAAAAAGCCCAACGTTTTTTTTTGCTGATGTAGGAAAGCCCAACTTGATCAAAAGATCCACGGCAAAGGTCCACAGAAAACGGGCCAAGGATTCAATTGACGCAATTAGGAGGCCCAACAAGTCCAGTAGCCAAAGAAAGCAGGCCCAACTAATCCAAAGAGGTCATCCAAGGGGAGAGAGAGAGGTTTGTAGGGGAAAAAGAAAAAGAGAGAGAAAGAAGATTCAGGGTAGGAGGGCAAGTGCCAGGCGAGGTAGAGAGAGAAAATCCGTTGGTTGGAGTTGGATTGGAAATTGGAAACTTCTGAGTTGAGGCAAATACAGCAGAGGCAGAGCATCATCAATGACTGGTTTAGCCTTTGCGCCTCATGTTTACAAACCCCTATTCCCTTTATTCTCCACATCTACAACTTACAAAATCATCGCCAATCGCAAATGCAGAACCAGAGTCTCAGTCCATTCTTCTCTAACCCCACAGGCCATCTCCTCAGACCCTTTTGTACTCGAACTTGCAGAAACCCTTGAAGACTCTCTTCCCTCTTCTTCTTCACCACCCTTACCTCTCCTGAAGCTCAGAGAAGCATCTTCTGAATCACTGCTCTCAACTCCATGGCCTTCCCGCAAAGACGAGCCCTTTCGCTTCACGGACATTTCCTTCATCAGGCACTCAGAAATCCGCCCTGTCTCAAAGATTCCAGACCCATCTCGCTTGTTGGGCATTTCTGTGGATACCCAGTTCCCCTATCTTGCCATAGTCGATGGCCACTTGGTGAAATCAATGTCGAATTTGTCAGAATTGCCAAAAGGGGTTTTTGTTGGTAGCTTGTCAGAGCTCACTTCGACGAGTATAATTGAAAAAGTATCTGAATTTGTCTGTAATTTGGATAGCGGGGACTTGTTTTGGTCCATCAATGGTATTGGGGCTCCGGATTTGATAGTGGTCTATGTTCCAGAGGAGTGCCGCGTTGAAAATCCGATCCACTTAGCGTACTTTTCAATTGAGGGCGGCAACGAAGGTTCAAAAACAATGCACATTTCAAATCCAAGAGTGCTTTTGTTGGTGGAGAAGGGAGGAGAGATTGATATAATTGAGGAATTTTCTACTACTGACGGCAATAAGTGTTATTGGACGAATTCGGTTTTGGAGGTGGTGATTAGAGAAGGTGGAAAGGTTAGGCATTCTTATATTCAGAGTCAGTCCTTGAGTGCAGCCCATATAAAATGGACATCGGTTCAGCAGGTAAATGATCTCTTTCTGTTTCCTTTTCCATTTAGTATCCAGGATCGTTCTTTGTGAAGTTTTTGACATGTGGAGCAGGATTTATCTGATTATGTCTGTGGGGTTGCTTAGGCTCTAGTTTCATTTCTAAGAGTGTGCCAAATCAATTGAAGGGATTGATGACATGATTCTGAAAGATAATACAGGCATTGAGCAAGTTTCTGGATGTAGAAACATGTGCCAGATCAGTTCATTGATCTCATAGTTAACGAAGTTCATAGATTTCTGGAAACCGTAGATACTCTCTCAGTAATTACCAGCAGATAATTCAAGAAATCAGAGATCCCTCTTACATACTCTTAATAGAGAAGAAGAGACAGATAAATTGGAAAAGAGTGGGAAGATAGAGAGGAATCTGTTATTTCCAGAATTGATCACTTCCCACTTGGGGCATGCGCCTAGCTAATACTTCAAGATAAATTTGCAGGAATTATTTTGCTGTGAAACAAGGACATGGATTTTCTTCTTGAAGGATTTCTGGGATGGGAAATGAGTAGTTGAAGTTTAGTTTCTCTGACCTGTTTGATAAAGATTTAAATATTGTGAATTTTCTGTACTTTTCTCTTAATATTAATATTGTCAGGAAACCTTCCCAGATATGCTAACTAGGAGGTCTGAGTTTGCTAAATAGGACTTCAGATGTTGGGACAGTAAGAAAGATTCATAAGGATCCACTTGTGGAATAAACTGGATACTGAAATGCAGTGACTACCATCAGCATTTCAGTTGTTGGTTGAGAAGTTAAAGCCCGCAACAAAGTGCTTATATTTGCTTGCGTCAACTTGGAACAACTCCCCCGTGTCATTAAGAAGTTATAGTTATGCAAGAGTGGATGTATAGAAAGTAATTTGACGAGAGAAATCTTAGAAACCTTATGATTCGTAGTTGATTATTTGCAGGGATCATCTAGTACATATGAGTTGACAGAGGTAAGCACAGGAGGAAAACTGGGTAGGCACAATCTTCATATCCAACAGTTAGGTCCTGAGACAGTGACAGAGTTATCAACTTTACACTTGTCTGTTGGTGATCAAACACAAGATCTGCACAGCAAACTCGTATTGGACCATCCACGAGGTTATTCCCGTCAACTTCACAAGTGCATTGTGACGCATTCACTTGGACAAGCAGTATTTGATGGCAATGTAAAGGTCAACAGGTAATTCTGTCTTGTAACTATATACTTCGTTTTTTGATAGGACAAAACTTAGGTAAAGTTTCATAGGTGCTGGTGGTGTTGTTCCCTGTTAAAACATTATACATGTATTAGTTTTTACACATCAGCAGCCACATCATCTCTTCATTATTCCTCAAAATTTCATCATCACTGACGTTTAATTTCTCTCTCCCCCAGCAACCTCCAATGGTGTCCCTCTCTCCCTCTGCAACAATCCCTCACTCCCACTCTCCAACCATAGTTATGGTGCTTGAGCGTGTACCTTTGGTGGAGAAAATGATGGGAGCACCAAATTTAAAATTGTTATGGAGGATTATTTGATGTTTGCCTTTTGATAAAAGCCTGAGAGAGTATGAGAGAAAATCCCAATTGCTGCAAATGGGAGAAACCTCTAGGATCTTAGGTGTGTATTATTTGATTGATTTGGGTTCCAAATCTGTTTACTTCCCTTTTCTTCTCTACCTTTTTCGGGTTCTTTTCCTTGAAAAAAACACATTTTTATGGAATCAACATGAATCAATTGCCTTCAGCGGTTGATTGCGAAGAAGAGGCAGGGGTTTCGTCTCTGAACAACACGATTTTGAGGCAGAGCGGTAAGCGAAGTGAGAAAGAACCAAACAGAGAAGAGCATGAGAATGAGATGGAGGGAGGGACACCATTGGAGGTTGCTGGGGGAGAGAGAAATTGTGCGTCAAAGATGAAATTTTGAGGAATAATGAAGAGATAATATGGCTGCTAATGTGTAAAAATTAATACACATGTAATGTTTTAACAAGAGAATAACACCACCAGCACCTATGGAACTTTACCTAAGTTTTGTCCTTTTTGATATTCCCGCCGTATCATCTGGTTGGATTTGGTGCTTTAGTCACAGTTAATTTTTTTAAATGATTTATCAAGCTAACATAAATGCATTGCTTTTCAAGTGTGATATATTTTGATCAGATGTAATAAGTGCTATACTATTATTTTGTAGGTATGCTCAGCAGACAGATGCAGGACAATTGACAAGAAGCCTTCTACTTGAACCTCGTGCAACCGTAAACGTTAAACCAAATCTCCAAATTGTGGCTGATGATGTCAAGTGCTCGCATGGAGCTGCCATAAGTGACCTTGAAGAAACCCAACTCACGTATTTCCGAGCGCGTGGTATTGACTTAAAGACAGCGAGAAGAGTTCTAATTTTTGCCTTTGGAGGGGAGGTGATAGAAAGGCTACCTTACTCTTCCATTAGAGACAGAGTACGAAGTCAGATTAAACAATTACTGGATCCAGTGCCTAATTGATCATCATATGCTTGATTTTGTTGTGATGTGAACATTGTGTAACAAATTTTGTCATATTTATGATGATTGATAAATTCCCGTGGCATTGGTGGAAGTGATGGGTAACATAAGGGACCCAAAAAGTGGTATTGTACCCCATTAGTTGCATCACTGATATGCACAAGGGAAGTTTTTCTTTTACCTTATTTCTTTGAGTTTGATTGTGCAGAATTAGTAAGGTGCAACATTTCTGCTATATAAGGAGTAAGTTATCAGTCCAATTTTCCCATACTGTTCAAAGGTAGAAATGAAATTGCTTCTTTATTGAGAAAAACAATTCATGTATGTGAGGCTTGAGCCAGTTTATTGATTGAAACTCAGCTCGTTGAATAATTAAGGGTGAATTAAGATCTGATAAGATACATCAATCACTTTTTAAGTTAAATGACTACAAATTCATTAACTGATTAACAACAAAAATTACTTTGTTAACATAGCATAGCAGCCCTGATAGAAGCTCATTATCAACTCCTTGCGGTCATGGACGATATAGCTCCGAAATCTTTAGTGTTTTGGCTTTGATCTTAGAAGAAAATATAGAACTTTTCTCTTCCTGTGTAAGGCATCTTCAATTCTTACTCCCACATCGGTCAAACATATAATATATATAACACTTTAAAAATAGAACCGAACACCTAATAGTTGTGTTCGATGAAAGGAGAGATGGTTGGCATCTCCCCTGACAGGGACGGGAACAGCTTTCGGGCTTTCCTGTTATCCACACATCTGGTTAAGGCTACCCGTCTCTCTGAGGCGGATCTCTAACCCAATTTTTTTTGCCCTTTCTTTTATATCTGCTCTGTCCTTCCCGCAAAATTTCCTTCCGTGGGATAAGTTTGATTAAAGATAAGGTCACAAGAAAAAAAATCTTGAAACATCGTCAGTTTCAAACTAGAACAGTGCCTGTAAAAATGGCTGCTCCTCTATCGACGGCCCTGGATATCTATTTTACTGGGCATCATTCGGAAACGAAGAGAACAAGGTTGAGCAGGACATGGCTCAGACAAAACATGAATAAGAAATTGGCCATTTACTGCGGCACTTCCAAATCCACTCCAGAAGCTCCTCCCACTTCAGAGGAACCCGGCACCAGAAGTCCTTCCTTGTCTGAACAACTCAAACCTCTTTCGAAAACCACCCTATCTAACACCACGAGAGAGCAATCCCGTGTCTTGTCCAAGCCAAAATCCACCTGGGTCAACCCCACAAAGCCCAAGCGCTCTGTGCTTTCGCTTCAAAGGCAGAAACGCTCTTCTTACTCATACAATCCTCAAATCAGGGATCTCAAGCGCTTTGCCCAAAAGCTCAATGGTTGTGACGATTCGGAAGGTGATTTCTTGGCTGCACTTGAGGAAATCCCACACCCACCCACCAGAGATAATGCCCTCTTAATACTCAACAGCTTGAGGCCATGGCAGAAGACCCATTTGTTCTTCAATTGGTTGAAGACCCAAAATTTGTTTCCCATGGAAACCATTTTCTATAATGTCACAATGAAGTCTTTGAGGTTTGGGAGGCAGTTTCAGCTCATAGAAGACCTTGCAAACGAGATGATTGAGAGTGAGATTGAGCTGGACAACATTACTTACTCCACCATCATATCTTGTGCCAAAAAGTGTAATCTGTCTGACAAGGCTGTGCACTGGTTTGAAAGGATGTACAAGACCGGTTTGATGCCAGATGAGGTTACCTATTCTTCTATTTTAGACGTTTATGCCAGATTAGGAAAGGTTGAAGAAGTACTGAACTTGTATGAGAGAGGGAGAGCAACTGGGTGGAAGCCTGACCCCATTACATTCTCTGTGCTGGGAAAGATGTTCGGCGAGACTGGGGACTACGACGGTATAAGGTACATCTTACAAGAGATGAAATCTCTGGGCGTGCAGCCTAATTTGGTTGTGTACAATACCTTGTTGGAGGCAATGGGGAAGGCTGGGAAGCCAGGGTTTGCCCGGAGCCTGTTTGAAGAAATGATTGAATCAGGGATAGCCCCAAATGAGAAGACTTTAACCGCTGTTATTAAGATTTATGGCAAGGCGAGGTGGGCTAAAGATGCTCTGGAATTGTGGGAGCGAATGAGGAATAATGGCTGGCCTATGGATTTCATTCTGTATAATACATTGTTGAATATGTGCGCTGATCTTGGATTAGTGGAGGAAGCTGAAAGGCTATTCGAGGACATGAAGAAGTCAGAGCATTCTCGGCCAGATAGTTGGAGCTACACAGCAATGCTGAATATCTATGGAAGTATAGGTGATGTTGAACTGGCAATAGAGCTGTTTGAAGAGATGTCTGAATTGGGTATTGCACTCAACGTGATGGGGTGTACCTGTTTGATTCAGTGCTTGGGGAAGGCTATGGAATTTGATGATTTAGTCAGAGTTTTTGACATTTCAATTGAAAGAGGAATTAAGCCTGATGATAGGTTATGTGGTTGCTTACTATCAGTGGTGTCTTTGTGTGAACAAAGGAAGGACGAGGAAAAGGTCCTCGCTTGTCTGCAGCAAGCTAACCCAAATTTGGTAGCCTTTATACAGTTGGTAGTAGATGAGAAAACTAGTTTTGAGACTGTCAAGGAAGAGTTCAAGGGTATCATGAGCAATGCTGCAGTTGAAGTCAGAAGACCCTTTTGTAACTGCTTGATTGACATATGCAGAAATAAAGGTCTCCAAGAGAGAGCACATGAGCTACTTTACTTGGGAACCTTATTTGGATTATACCCAGGTTTGCACAACAAAACTGCCGATGAATGGTGTTTAGATGTTCGATCATTATCAGTTGGTGCAGCTCAAACTGCACTTGAAGAGTGGATGGGGACACTCACCAGAATCATTCAGCGGGAGGAGGAACTGCCAGAGTTACTTCTAGCCCAAACTGGTACGGGTGCTCATAAATTCTCCCAAGGATTAGGCAATTCTTTTGCGTCTCATGTGAAGAAACTCGCTGCTCCATTTAGGCAGAGTGAGGATAAAGTTGGTTGTTTTGTAGCAACTAGGGAGGATTTAGTCTCCTGGGTGCAATCAAAGGTTCCATCAGCTGTTGTTACAACATAGACGGTGGAACCAGTTTAGTGACATTCACCTTCCTTCGATGCTTAATACATTGATATTTGCAACTCCGTTTTGTTTCGTTTAAGTGTCCATATGTGGGAAATTAAGCATAGAAGATAGGGATATTGTTTTTCTCCCTCTTCATCCTTTTAGGCTGGGTGCTTGTTCCTGTGAATGATCATTTTATTATTTTAAAAAAAAAAAAAAAAAAGCCTAACCCTTGGGGAAATATTAAGTACAAGCTTTCATTATTTGGAAAGCAAACATTATTGCTGCGGCTGTGAATGCATACTGATTAAAGGAAAAATCTCGCAGACTTTTGGACCAGAATATATTCATTTTCCTCTGACTTTAGTTCAGGAGACTGCTGCTCGATTTTCATGGTTTTCAGCCCCTCACAGATCGATTTGTCCAAAAAATCTAGGGATTGCAATTAGGAGAGACCGAAATTGAATTTTCTAATAAACAAAAACTTGGTGGAAAACGCATACTTCGAATTTGTTGCATCCTAAAATGCGTACCCAATGGAATGCTTGAATCTGAACGCAATCGCAACATATCTGAATGAAGGGAAAAAGAAGTGATAAATATAGCACGATCGGTATCGCTGTGCTGAGATTTCCCAAGGAAAGAGTATGCAAGCGACCATTTCAAGTAATAATTGTACTTTGCAATGATTTGATTGAGAGATCTCAATAATTCAGAATCATGTTAATCCGCGATGGTGGAAATCCACCCTCAATTACAGATGCTCGTTTCTGACAAGGAATGCTCAAGTTCAATAAGTACATTTGTATCCCCACCAATGTACACCCACATTCTTTTGGCTCCCACAGAGAAAAGAAAGAAAAGGAATGAAAGAGCCTCCTCTATGCAAAATTTCTATCATTTTTCATATCTAAATCTGAGGGAAAAAAAAANGAGGAAAAAAAAAAAAAAAAAGAGGAAAAGAAACAGTTACTAGGACTTTACTTTTTTTCCTCCTAAAGAGAACTCCAAAAACCCATCTGCAATTTGCCATGCTTAAGCTCACATCAAACTGCGCTTTGCATCTCTTAATTCTGGATAAAGCTCTAACGGTAGCCTATTGCCATTAACATCTTAGATTCTTCTATCTACTATACCTTTATGCTGTAAGACCATAAAAAACACCTAAGACCCATGAAAAATGGATCAGCTCTGACTTTGGCACCGGTTGAAGGCACCTTCAGGTGAATAAATTTTTAATCACATGCATAGAGAGCCAAGAGCTAGTTGAGGAAGGTCTCACAGATACTTCCCTGATGATTTCCAGATTCTTCCTTCAAGTGATATCACCATGACAGTAACATCATCATGGTACTTCCTCCGATCTCCTTGCGGGATATCCAGCAATTCATGGAAATCCATTCCTGCAACAGTTGAGTTCAATATCATCACTCAATAAATGCGGAAATGTGAAGTTTAACCTTTCCAGCGATATTCATCAAATTGTAACTGCAACTATAGTTTGAAAATCATGCTATCAAATTATAACACAAAGTTATTGTAAGTGTGGACCTATGTATCATCATAAATTACAAATAGATGAATGAGTGAAGCAGAATGTTAATCAGCAATTATACTGGTTCATGTCATTGCCATCTCATTCAGATGAAGTAAATAAACAGTACTAGGACAAAGGCTTAAAAAAAGAAGTTTCATGCTCCAAACTATTAAATTAGTAGGAAAATACATCAAATTTTCTATTCTAAAATTCTGCCCATCCTTTTAGATGTAGAAACTTTTTCACTAAATCTTTCTGTCTTTTACAAGTTTTACAAATTAAAATTAACCATTAGTTCATTCTTCAAACAAGATCTAATATCCTGAAAGTGAAGACATGCCAAGAGAGAGTCACATATATTATGCCTGAGTTTGGCTATAAAGTATACTCCATTTTACCAAATTCAAAAAGATTTAATTAATTTTTTAGTCCTTAAAGTTTCACCCATTTTTTAACTCGGCCCCTATAGTTCTAAATTTTTGTACTTGGACCCCTTAAGTTTATAAAATTTGTGATTGGGTCCTTACCATTAAGGCTGTTAGAAGGAGCCACAAAATTTTTGTAGAGTTGGCAAGTTAAAATTTTGCATGCCCATCAAGATTGAAAAACTGAGATATCCAAGGCTTGAAGATTTATTTACCAGCTTTCTTGGCTGCACGGAGGAGCAGCTCCTCTATCAAATGTTGAGCAGGATCTCCATCTGGAAACTTTTCCATGAAGATCTCAACTTGAGAAACCACTTCTTGATTGCTTAGATATTGATATAACCCATCAGATGAGAGGATCAAGAACTGATCTCTTGGGCATAATCTATGATGGCATAGCGAAGGACAGCAGGATATATATGGAGCAGTGCCAATATATTCATTACGGAACACTTCTAGTAATGCATCGTTCCACTTTGGCTGCAGCACCATGCAAATCATACTATCTTGTAAGCATACATTTGTATAAAATATTTAAAAATTCAATGGAGCAAAGAACAAGAGACATCACAAACAAGAAAAATTCTTTTTCAAAAAGTGTGGATGAACATGGGAGTGCAGAGGTACCATAAGCACAACTAAATTGAGTTTACATGACATGCGGCTCTCTTCCCTGGCCTGAGCAGAAGTTCAGCCCACTCTAAAACCAAGGACCTCACTTCTAACCACCAACCAGAAAGCAAAAAGTACAATGAGAAAAGCAAGAGTCATGTACATGCTCTCCAAATGCAACTCAAGCAAATTAATCATATTCTGCTGATTATTCAAAATAACTAAAATCAATGTCTAGGAACACTTATTTTTCTTAATACTAATTCTAACTTGTACTCTGTCAAAAAATATAACAGCATAAGGATTTTATACTATATATTCCTTTAAAAATGAAAGATCAATGTTTCTAATAATAATGCTAATAATAATCAACTTTCAGTTTGTTCACCCAAAAATTGACCTTATCCTTTTTTATCCCTTTAAAAAAGCTTGACTTTATCCTCATCCGCTCTTTTGCATCAAGGAGAGGTGTATAGCAAGAATAAAGTCCAAAGGATCAGACACTACATAGCTTAAATCTATATGGTTACTAAATAGAACGTTGTAGTAATTTGGAAATTATAGAGCTTTTGAAAATCTTCAATGAAATAAATAAACAAAGAATGACAGTACAGGATCAATATCAAATCTTCAATCAAATAAACAAAGAATCATCATGAACACTTGGTAACTCTCTGTAATTAATGAATTCTAGATATGAACATGTCCTCTTCTTTCTGAAGGAAGGGGTGAAGGGTTCTAAAACACACTGTAATAGATTTAAAATGACTAGAACTAATTTTGTAGACAAACCTGTTTTAGAAATCCTGCTCCAAATGCTCTGGTGACCTTAAGACGACCTTTAACTCTATCATTGGCGATACATTGGCTATCATCAGGATGTTCATTCTTAATTCGAATGACTTCCTGCAAAATGAACTGCAGTTTTCAGACAACTGATCTAATATGCATCTTAACATGACTGAAGCAAAAACAAACAAGACAAGTAACTGCAACTACTACTAAAAGCAGAACTTCCAATATTCATAATTAAAAAGGAAAATCTAACCTTTAGAACATAACACCTCAAATGACTCAAACTAAGTAATCAAACTTAGAACTTCAACTGCCACTTGACACAAAAGCAGAATGCCAGATTCAAGTGAAAAAGAACAATGCCGTGCCTGATAGGAATTGACAGTCTGCTTAAGGCAAATACACAAAGCGCGCACATGGGAGGAGGGTGAGTAAAACTTGATGGAATTAGAGTGATAGGAAAGACAGTAGCTATGGCAATAGATGACTGTGTTAACTCCTCGAATGCTGCCACAGGGAAACTAGAGCTTTATCAAATGTAAACAGAGAACGAGTGGAACCAGAATGGAAGAAATATAGTAAGGAAGATATAGCCATGCATAGAGTCAGAATGGATTATGTGCAGAATCTAATAATTGAACTTTGACTGTAGAGAAGGAAGAGAGCAAACATGCACATCTAGTAGTCATCCTTATCAGTGAGAGGGACAGAAGTAAGTTTGAAATAAGAGAGTGATCAATTTATGCCCTGTAACCTATTTGATCACTTCCAGTTAAACTGAAAGTGATTAGAAGTTCGACATATGATAAGAAGGCCAAACATGAAGAATTTCACAACACTTGTTGACTAATTTAAGAACCAAATCAAAATTCAAACTCATTCAGGGTTACTCAATACATTTTAGGATCCCCACACAAGTTAAAAAGAAGTAAACCACATCAGAATACAGTAAGTTCAGATTATCCACTGAGACAACCAGGCAACATGATCCTTATCTTTGAATTTGAAGTATCGAATATGCATTTGTCATGAAGACGTCAAATGGACCAAAGAGTGGAGGGGAGGGATAGAGAAAGAATAGCATCCCACCAAGAGAACGAAATTACATGGAAGTTTCCAAGTCTACAACTTATTCCTTTGAAAAGGGGCTCAGAATGAGGGTAGGACAGATGATTAGCACACTAGCAAGTTGAAAAGACAAAGAACCTTCAAGAAATATTGCACCCTAAGCCCTTGCGTAATGGAAACATTGATAAGCAAAGTACGATAGTATCTCAGGATAACACGCAAAAGTGGCACTTCAATATAATACAATGTTGACAGGTTTAGAATAGTTAAAAATAATCCTTCCCCAAAACATGATAGAATGTATCAAATATCATCACAATCCTTCCACAACATCCCACAGAAATGAAGCTTTAAAAGAAACCTGAAATTCACACTATGTTTGGTGAGTTTACTGGTCATGGTAGCAAACTAGCAATTAATGATTATACGACTATGCAAGACCAAAAATATTCTCGCAAATTGCCAAGACGTTGTTATGCAAAAGGAATTGATCAGCAAAAGCCACACCTTATAAACTGTCAAAATCAGTATCCCTCTAAAACGACCATCATAAAAAACAAGGAGTCTTTGAATCTGACACAGTTTATAAGTCCAAAGAGCAGATGCAGAAGTTATTTCACCAGAACATTGAAAAATAAGAACACAAGAAAGAGGAATAATACTAAGTCTGAATAAAAAGGAAGAAAGAGGAGAAGTAGCTGAAAGGCCAAAATTTCAAATTTAAACTTACTTCTTCAATGCTCGTGCTATGGTCAGTGGACAGCTGCAATGCGACCAACCTCATTTCTTGAGCAGGACCCTCATTCCCCAACTTGATTGCGCTTTCACCCAGAGCTAAGGACTCCTCAACTATGCTCTCTATGTTTGATCCATTATCTCCCTTGCTCCCCAGTTCCATACTGGAATTAACCTCTTTGGGCTCATATTGTGCAACAATGGCTCGGCTATCGCCCACGTTCATCACGTACACATCCTCATCCCTCATTAAAACAACTAACAGACATGACCCCATTAAAGCGAGCTCCGGGTTTGTATCAAGAACCTTATCCGTCATATCTAAATATGCAAGTTCGGTCACTTCAAGAGCCCGAGACAGTGCTCTCAAAACCAAATCATGATCCACGGGACCCACTCTCCGCTTCCTACCACCACGGGCAGACTTCTCTTCTGCTCGATTTTCTACCTCAACCCTCTCTTTATCCTCCGTGCCAAAGCTCCATGGTAACAACTTCCTAACATGACCCTCTCTGTGCTTCGACAATCCATGCCTCAATTTCGACAACAACAGCCACCGTCTACTAACTGCTGAGCCCGCATTGCCCACGCTAAGTGCATCATCGACGGAAAATGCAAATCTATCTGAACCTGAAAGATCAAGGCCGTCTTCAGGATCATCTTCAGCAAGAAATTCCCAGAGCCTACGCCGCCTACTTTCTGTTCCCTCTGCTTGAAACGTTACTTTCTTAGCTGATCCTCGATCAACCGGCAGAGGGTTCGACTGTTCTCCACTCATAGAAACGTCCCCCTCATTTTTGAAGTCTCGACGGGATGTTCCTATTGACGGTTCAGTTTCCTCTCCGAGAACTGCATTCTCCGCACCCACACCCACACCCGATGGGTTATTTTCCTCTGCCTCTTCAACTTCCCAAAATAAACCCTGAAGCTCATTGAGAACAGCACGGTAAAGATTACCCATCAGAAATTCTGGCGCATCAGGGCCATTAAAGCCGTCGTAAATCCCAACAAACAACCACCCCTGCTCTTCCGATACAACCACATGTACCCGATCCTCTCCGGCCTTGCCAAGCGCCCACTGTACATTATTGTTAGTCTTCACCTCCGGCTTCTCTTCGTTCGCTGGAACTTCCTTTCTACCGACGAAATTCAACACCGGCACGACCCACGGTCGCTTCTTCTCCGAGAGGTTCCTATGGAATGCCTTCCGAAACCCCGGAATGCCCTTCCGCTTCTTTTTTACGTAAATGCCACCAAGAGGCGCAGAGAAAGGCACCCCGCTTCCACTTTCTGATGTGGCGTTTGCGTCGAGAGGCCCAGAGAGAGCACCGCTCTCAATTGGGCCTGAGAGAAAGAAACCGCCCCTTTCCACCAGACCTGAGGGGTCACCCCCTCTCGGAGCCGGCTGAAGCGGGATAGCACTAAACGACGATGAGCTTTCGAACCCATTGACAATACTTGCTCTCACTCCACCACCAACAGCACCTCCAAGAAGGATACTGTCAGTAGCATCATCATAGATATTATCTAGCTGGAGAACAGTTCTGGGAGTGGTAGTGTTGGCACTGACCGAAGCTCCGGAAATGGCCTTGAAACCGGTTTCGGGTAAGTCGGGTCGGGTCTTGTGAACGGGTTCGTGCGGTGGAGAAAAGCGAAGGGAGTTAGAAGGTGAGACAAAGCGATCCGAGGGAGTGGGTGAAATAAAGCGAGCAGAAGATCTGACGTAACAGAAGGAATGGCCTAGGGTTTCGTCCAATGGCTCAGTGGCGGCAAAGATCACCTCCTGTTGCTCCGGTTGGTTGGTCGTCCGGTTAACCGGTTTGAAGCAAGAAAAGAGGCTGGAAAGTCCGCTTCCCATCACATTTGACTTGCGCCACTGTTTGACAAGAAAGAAAATCCTGAAACGATTTTCCGGCTAAGTCTGCGAGGACAAAAGAGAGGGAAGCAAAAAAAAAAAAAAAAAANAAAAAAAAAAAAAAAAAAAAAGAAAGGGAGCTTAGAGAGAGAAAGCGAGCAAAACAAAGAAAGTTAGCAGAGGGAAGAAAAGAAGGGGCCGGTAGTGTATTTTATATTTTTGGACTGATGACTGACCTGCTTTGTAGACAGAGATAGAGAGAGAAAGAGAGCCAACCCTTTCTATCTCTAGAAATATTTTCTTTGTGTGGATTTTCCCACTTTTTCAAATTTTTCATCTGTTGTGTGCAGTTGTTGGCTCTTAGTTGACGGTTACATCGGGCGTCTTGCAAATGCTGTGGGTTTTTATAGGGGTTGCCATGCTGGATTCCAGGTCAGCAATCTCTGGGTCCAGATTGGCACTGTGAAAGCGGTTTAGGAAATGACACTCTTGGGTTTTAAACAAAGGGCGGTTTCACAGAGGTTTGACATTTGAAACCAAGAGGGAAAACCGCGGTTACAACATGGATAGTGATGGGGGTGGTTTTGTCTTTTCGATGTTTTGAGGCATGAGGCCCTCGAGTTGGAGGCTTGGAGCCATATGAATTTTTTTTAGATCTAATTGAATTATTACATTTTTACAAATTAAAAAAAATTAGGATTGCAAGGGTTAAATCCCGTCAAAATTAGTGGGGCACGGTCAAAAGAAGGGAAATATGTTGTTGTAAGTTATTAAATGTTCTTTTTAAAATTCAAAATTTGTAGTATATTAAATTTTACTTTTAAGATGTGAACATGTCCAAAAAAAAAACGTCTCTTCATAAATATAATGCATCCAAAAGAAAACAACCTCACATCCATTAAATATCTTTAATTGAGAGTCCATTCTTTGCGAGTATATGCATATATGTGAATGTTGTACTCGGTACGAAATTATTTCTCCTTTTCAATTGGTGCTTTTCTTGCTTGTGCATTGCACGAACTTGGCACTAGCCACTAGTATATCAATAAAACGAACNTTGTACTCGGTACGAAATTATTTTCTCCTTTTCAATTGCTGCTTTTCTTGCTTGTGCATTGCACGAACTTGGCACTAGCCACTAGCCACTAGCCACTAGTATATCAATAAAACGAACGCTTTCAATAATGTTAGTCTCTCTAAGAATTTATTATCTTCACATAAGTTAATAAAATTCAAATTTGTGAATAAAAATTCTATCCAAGAAACGAATTTTCCTCTGTTCAAGTAATGGTCTTGACTATGTCTAGTGGACAGTTATTACTTTGAATAAAATAAAATACTTTTTTAATATTTAGTTCTCATTAGTGATTTGACAAATATATTTTTATGGGTTCAATTCTCATTAAAATGGTGTGGAACATGAAAAAGGGAAATATATATTTGTAAATTTTTATATACTCTTCTTTTTAACATTCAAAATTATACATTTTGAGGTTTCNATACTCTTCTTTTTAACATTCAAAATTATACATTTTTAGATTTGAATACACGGAAATGTCTTTATATTTCTATCTCTCTATACTAAGATTTTAATTAATGGATCGTAGCCTACCTTCCCTTGCCCGTGTCATATGAGGAAGGACTTTGAATTCACTTTAGGGTACTTGACACAAATAATATTTTTTAAAATTTTTTTTATTAATAGGAGACAATTTTAAAATATTTTATTTATATAAAGCACTTTACAATGAAATACTTATTTCATTATTGAACAAGATTAAATCTATCAAATCTCAACTAACATAATGTTTTAAAACACGTAAAATCTCATTTATCGTGTATCCCTTTGCGTAAAATGTGATTTAGTGGGTCTCACCCATCATACTGAATTTGCTAGTTAAAGGTTTGGTATGTTTTAAATGATTGATCCAATTGGTGTTTGATAAATTTAGCCTTGTTCAGTAATAAAATAATATTTATTATAAAATATCCTATATTAATATATTATTTGTGTTAATTTGCCCATTTTAAAATGACATATTTTATTATATTGTTTTTTTTTAAAAAAAAAAACAATCATTTCTATAAGGGCTTTCTCCCTTCAATGATAAAATATTTTTATCTGTTAGGACAAAAAAAAAAAAAGTCATTAGTTGACCCATATTACTTCGAAAGGTATATTGGAAATTAGTTTTGAGTAGTTTTTCACTTTAAATTTCCTCCGTCAATAACATTATACAGCATGTGAAGTATAATTGCGCCTATCATGACTAAAATTAGATAATCATAGTTGAAAATACTTTTGCAATTGACATTGAATAGTGTCTTGATATGTCTTAATTCTAAACTTAAAATACTTGAGCGTTCAACAAAATCAAAAATAAATATAATAAGTCGCTATGAGATTTATGTTGACTCAGTTAGAAAGAGGTTTCTAAATCATTGTTTATAATAATCTCATTGACAATTGCTACTGCCAAAAAGATATATCTTCACTTTAAAATGATTGTTGTGAAATTATGAAGATTTATTGATTCCGGAATAATAAGCCAACATGTGTGTGAAATAATAAAAATTAAATATTAAATTAAAAAGTCACTTCATCCTACTTGTTAAGCGAAAAGTCATAAAGCCAAATTAATATAAAAGAAAAAAAAGAATAGACAACACACACGTAACACTAAATTCTCTCTTTCACTCTATATAGCCAATTTATGATTGCGTACTCGATTGGCAACTGCTAATACATGACACTTGGCAATCATTACTAGCCTACATCTAATAATTTTTGCTTTCGACATCTTCATAATAGGAATTTTAATCCAAACCATAAATCTCAAAATTAAATATTATATACAGTAAAAGGGTTGAATTAGTCATGAATTTTGATTTCTCTATCTAAATATGGAGTTTTAAAGACTGGGGAAAAAAATTCTNTTGATTTCTCTATCTAAATATGGAGTTTTAAAGACTGGGGAAAAAATTCTAATAAGCCACAAGTAAATAGTTTAGCTATTGTTTACAACCAGTTAACATCAATTTTATTTTTGGAAAAAAGTAACATGCATTTTATTTTTTTAACTTAAAGTAAATTCTTTAGAAAAGGGTTAAGAAGATTATAAACTTTTGATTTAGAGTAAATTGAACATTTAATCCAATAATAATGACAGTCGAGCCATGGATACCCCTAATTAAGCCAATTATTATTAGCTAATATCACGTAGTCAATACTTATTTATTGAATATTATATCATACAATAATGCTTTATCATGTTACAATATTCTCTTTGGAAAGAAAAAAAGTATGAACAATACTTCCATGTAAATTTTCTAACATCTAGTTGTGCCCTTTTCTTTTTTGCTACCAATGCCCCAATTGATCCTTAATTTAATAATTGTAGGTGCATATTTGACTTTCATAGGTATCTCTTGATGCTCCTTAGATCCGCAAATATCATTTACATGGTTAAACTATGTCACTGTCACCGAAATAATAGTTTTATTCACTTTTAATATGGTTATATTAAACCTTTTTATTATCTTTAGGTTTTTTTTGGCCAATTCTAGTCTTTTTTTTTTTAAGTTAGATATTTAGACCACAAATGTTTATATCTAGATTATTTATTTTAGAGAACTCTTTCATATTTAAATATTTAAATTGTTAATAATACTACTAATAACACCAGCACTTGCTCAATTGTACCATTTGAAGTTAGGTTCGATTTCTATCACAAATTATTGGTAGTTTTTTTTTTTTTTTTTTTTTTCTGCTTTATGTTACTNTTTTTTTTTTTTTTTTTGTTTTCTGCTTTATGTTACTCCAATCTCATTGCTATTACTCAATTGCGTGAAGGCTACTTTAATGGGTAATTGGAAAAATAAAAAAACTGGGAATTACCAAGCCATATTCCATCTTCAACTTTCTCCACAACTGTTAAGTACATCAACTTCCGCCATTTATTTGGATTGTTGAAAAAGAAGGAAGCAATTAAATTAAGATACAAAAAAGTAAAGAGAAGTAATTAAGAGAAAAGAAAGGTTATGGGCAATTTAGTCATTGGATGTATGAAGAATGGGCCGTTAATCCCAAGACGAAAGAATCAGTTTTGACTTAGATAGGCCCAAAGCCAAGGCTAATCATATATCTACATCACTGCCACTGACGGATCCTGGTCGGGCACCTTTCATTGTCAAAAGCCACAGCCACGTCACACACATCGGAAACCGCCAAGCTCAGCCGTGCACCTCATGCGAGAATTCGAGGGTCATGATTCAATCACCCACTATGCCAGATAAAACAACACCCTTTGTCTCTGTCTCGACCGTACCTGATTAGTCAAAAGGGCTCGTATTCCACTTCCCCCTCTCCGTTTTGTCCTATTGGAAAGCTTTCTCACACAAATACAAAAGCCTTTTTTTTGTTTTTTCATAATAATAATAAAAAAGGAAATTATTTTTTTAATGGTCGTTGTTTGGAATATAATAAGAAGTAATTATTTTGGGAAGTTGTAGTGGGAACTTTGTCCACTTAGTCAAAAAATAATAAACTTTAATAATTAATTAATGAAAAAATTAATAGCGTTTGTTTAGTTTGGCATATAGGAAAAGAGAGTGGAGAGAGAGAGAGAGAGAGAGAGGCATGTGGAGGCGGGAAATGGAAATGCGCTTCTCTTTATTGTCTATCTAATTCAATCCGTCTCTGCGAGTCAAAGAGTTTGTTGGTTGGACAAATACTTGGACCTAAACGACGAAGCACGTAAACTCACGCGACTCATGTGTACGCCCGCTTTTACTTTCCCACTATAATCACATTCACAATATTTCCTTCAATAATATGATAATTATTTCTAAAAGACTAAAACAGCGTCTATTTATTCAATATTCAGCATCAATAAATTTTTGAAACTATCTCTTATGAATATTATATTATTTTTAGTGTAAGCACTAAGCAGTGACTTCCAGAAGACCAATAGCATGAAGAAGAAGAAAATCCATTTGTTAGAATATTTACATTGTCATCCTGGAAAATGGTCTCATGTAAATTTTCTTGAATCTAAAATACTTCATATCATGATCATTTTTTATTTTCTAAACAATTAAAAACAAGAGGGAGGAAGAGTTTACAAACACTCAAGACATGTCAACGGCCAATTAACCAGACCCAAAATTCAGATTCAGATTCTTCCTTCCTTGCTTATTTAATTTTTTTTTAATTCCAGGGGTTGGGGTGGTTTTGCCTTCGCAATGGCTAATGATACAAACTACTCCGTGGAACTTTTAAAAATTATTTAATAATGATAAATATAATATAAAAGAAAATTTAAATAATCAAATATATTAGTTCGCTTGTGGGCTCCATTACATGGATCAGTTGGTCAACGACCTTTGACAGAGTTGCTGAAACGGAGGTCCACCGTTCCCGACTGGGCCTTCATATGACGTCATCATTGTCGGGACCTTTTTCTCTTAGCAAAATAGTATTTGGAAAAAATTCTAGGAAAAAAAAAAAAGCCGGTGTTAGTAAAAAATATCTCAACCGTACCAAAAAATTTTAAGTGAATTTAGTATGAATTTAATTTAATTTAAATTATACTTATCATGCATACACATGCAAAGAATGAGTGAAATTTTAAGTCTACAAATATCCATACAACATTCGGATATAGGATCTTTAGCTCAGCTAGGCTTAAATATTAATCACTTTTTGAATTTAATTATAATAAAAAAATATTCAATTTAGGAATTACATGTACATCTAGCAAATAAATAAATAAATAAATAAATAAAAAGGATTATATGTACATTTTATGATAGATCTGGCTTCACTAGAATTAGCATTGATACATTTAGCTTATCACAAAGCCCATCCAACGTCCGACTGCCTTGCTAGAAACTATATATCGTTGAATTTTAGGCATTATAACTTCCAAGAGGTAAGATCCATTAATTAAATAATGAAAGAGATAGATTAGCAAAAACAAATAATGAAAGAGATAGTTGATTGTTTGATACAATGTAGTGCACGTAATAGATAACCCTTCCTCAAGGCAACGCGGCAATAACAATAGATTGGTCTCGTATGCAACTTCAACCATTTTTCTTTCTTTTTGTGCTGAAATCTAAGCATCTTCAACCAATACAGAGAAAGGGGGCCAAACAAGTTTAAATTTTCTAAGTAATGGTTGCTGTTGCAAGCAAAAGTAGTTTAAGACAACAAAAAAGCTGCACATTTAAGTTTCGGGAATTGAGTAGGTGAACGTGCATGGAGTCTGATGCATTTCATGACTATAATAAAGAGAAGAGAAAAGCGAAAAGCGCCTATCACATGGTTGACTTAGCTCTCCAAATTACGTGCCGTCAAGGGTTGGGACTCCAAGTATCATGAAAGCCTCACACATTCAAGATCTTTTCTCAAGCTTCTGATAACATCCTTCATGGGGGTTAACAACGACAACAAACATAAATATATGCCTGAGAGCTCAAAAATAGGAACCAAGCGACCAGAAAGCAACATGTTCATTTTATATACAGGTGTACCATGGCCACTATATCCTTGAAAGGAACATCAAACAGAAAGCAGAAAACCTTGATATTTTCATGGTAATTGGCTACAATATAAAGCGAAGAAAACCTGTTCTTGCTAATTCTTTGACTGTTAAAAAACTTCCTTGTCTTTGCGCAGATACGCATTGCTATGACGTGATAATGGAGTTTGGATGATCTGGAAGAACTAAGAAGTATGAGAGGCCTCAAAACTGTCCTGCTCTTATATCTCTATCAAACCGATCTGCATTAAGGGTCCCTGGAAGCTCCCTAAAATCTTCATTGAAGATAGAATATGCACTGCACGTGTAGGAGAAGGGAAAACATTGAAAATCATCAGTAATTTACCAGGAACCAATTTAATGTCTGCTTATAACCCTTAAACCGTTTTGGGTTAAAACGTGTCCAGAACTGCAAAAATTTAAACATAAACGACTTTCTGTTTCTCCATCTTTGTCCTTTTGTCTAACAGTTGAAATGGACTTTTTTTTTATAAAGTTTTTTCCCTCGTTGTTTTCAGCTAATTCATGCAACATAGGAACATCGAGTAACGACACATCCATCACAAACGCACAACTGGATATAAAAAGAATAACAGTTCAATTTTGTATCCATAAGGCCTTCCAATATCAATAACCTAGTTGTCATTTGCCAACATGCATGCCATAATGGCATATTACTTCATGTTTGTGAATGATTAGCTGGACTGCTACACCTACCGTATCCTTCTAATGGATTGGGCAATCTGAAAGAGTAATGAAAGAAGTTCCTGGACATTTTACAAATACGACTAGAAATCTCCATAAAAAATAAAGAAAAATTCAAAAGCAACAGAATTCAAGCATAATAAGGATTTACAATCCCAAAATATAATAACGCAACATAGATATGTCCAATTTAGAATCCAGAATTAACCATAATCCCTCTTCCCACCCATCTTAATTTGTTTTCATTTTTTCTTTTTTTGCTTCTTTTTGATGATAAAGGAGTCACTAAAATCCATCAGTTGTCTTTGGACTTAAATCAGTATATGAGATTTAGTTTTCACATTGACCAGTACTTGTCATAATGCAATACACGTCAGTTTATACCTGATGTCACCAGCTTGGCGCTTTCCAAGATTGAAGATAATGAGACAAAAGCCCGTCCCAAGTATCTAGAAAAAAAATGTGACGAGAAATAAAGACATAATGAAATTTTAATGTATACAGTAACTAGAAAGTATGTCCGCATTTTTATTTAATGGGCTGTTTGTGGTATATTATGGCCACCATAGTCCATGGCATACCACATCACTTACAAGACAGAACTGACAAATGCTATGAAAATTGTAGAAAACAAGTACACCATGCATTCATAATTATTTCAGAAAAAAACCAAGAACAACTTATTTTAGAATCATTTCAATGGAAATAAACCAGACTAAAGATAAGCTTTGATTTGAATAAACAAACAAATGTTGGAAAAAAGACTCAAGGTATCTTCCACTGATAAAATTTTTCAGATGCCTTTTTAGTTTTTAGCCCATCTTATTCTCTATACTAGACAGAGAATACACAATCAAAAAAGTCAAAAGTTGGATGAAGAGAACTGAGTCAAACAGAGTTAACTTGAATACAATAATAGAGGTCAGAAATGATTACAGAATATACTGTCCTCTCGATTGAAAATGCCCAATATCCCGAGTCGCAACTATGGGTGCCAAGGTAGAAAGTAGACTTACATATAAAGGTCCAAGATCCCATCTATGGGCAACAGGTGCCAGGATAAACCATAAAATGATGAGAGCCCACGCCTTCAGACTCAGAGAGAAAATTACCATCAAAAGGATATCTATCAATGAAAGAAGAACGTTCTTAGCAGATTATTAATTTCAGAGGTATCATATAGCTTCTTATTATTATGTTTCAAGTAAATTAATATTATTGTCCCAACTGATGCACGTACTAAAATGATTCCTTCAATGATGTTTAAAATTATCAATCGAGTATTCATAGCTTTAAATTCACACCAATTTTATCCTTCTGCTAACAAGTATCCTTTAAAATAACAACAAAAGGGTAAATTGAAGATTATGAATACTCAATTGATGATTTTAACATGAATACATTGGTAAATGCTCTATATTTCAGGAACCAAAACATGAATTTATAATTAGTATTCGAATAAATACCATTTGTGAAGATTATTACCAGGAAGCTTCATATTATCATGAAGAAAAGAGTAAAGCCTCTTCTTCCACCAACTTGATGAACGGGGAAGCTGAAATTTCTGCAGAAGTGGCAAGCAAGGAAAGATGATATTGATGACCAAATTGAGATTTTATTCACTTCCCTAGATGTTTAATAGATTGAATTACCAGATCTTGGTCTTCATCATCATTATCATATCCATTTCGAACTGGTGGCTTTGGTTTGACAGCAACAATCAGGCTATCTGAAATAAACAATATAATAAATCAAGTCTTTACATGAAGTCAATCATTTGAGGCCATACAGAATACAAGTGAAGTAGATTATTATGGCCACAAAGAGAAAGGGAATTGAACAAACATTTTGATTTTAATAACTCAAGGAATAAAATTATTAATTGAATGATTGGAATAAAATAAAAATGCTTCAGTACTTATACCGATGCTTTACATGGAACAAAGTGTTTCTGCCTTGGAAAGCAATCAAACAAATATGAAAGGATTTGCAACAAAGAAAGAAAAGTTCACAAGTACTGCATTCTGTTTCCTTGAGTGCATAAGAGCCAGTTATCCCCATCTCTTTTATGTACATGACAAAGGAGACGCTTATGTAAAAATAAAATAATGCATTGTTCAGATAACAATATTAAGACTAGACCTATACCTCCATCACTGAGTTGTATGCATAGATCGTCTCCATTTTTCATGTCACATAATACATTTCCACGTAGAATAAGACTCAAATTGTCAATTGGTAAATGGTCATTCCTGGCAATTAATCTTCTCAAATCACGTACCTACATAGAATTTAGAAGAAGAAAAAAATTGCAAGCACATTGTAAGAACTTGAAGGAAGGAACATCAAAACAAATACGAAAGCCATAGAAAACATCGCTATTTGTTGACCAAAAAGTAGGATACAGTTTCAAGAAGACATGAAATTATGGAACTACATTAAAATTTTTGGTCTGAGATTCCCCAATTACAATTCTTAATCATCCCTAAGCTTCCCAATCATGCCTCATGGAAGATTTCCCCATTTGGAATTTTATGGCTGGTCATCGGGATGGAATTATAACAGTTCAACGAGAGGTAAACTAAAGCAACTAATTTTAAAACAAAAACAAAATGCTCTTAAAACAAGCAAATATCATGCAAATTTGCAGGTAACTAAGAATTTCCAATGCAATCTAAGCAATGAGCTTTGATCAAGCAAATGGAACAGTACAAATTAAAAATAAAACCCTAGAAAGCTCCGAATTGCATTTTGTACACTTTTGTTTTTGCTGCAGAGATGAGGAAGTGTGTGTATAAGATACCTTGATGGAAGAGGGAACAAGGAGGCGAGAAGGGGGAGCAGGTCCAATGGTTTTGAGGACGATCTCCACCTTATTAATCTTCTCCAGTTCATGTCCCCCGTCACCGTCACCGGCAACGTCAACGTCGGAATTCAACTCCTCCACAATCTCTCCCTTTCCCATCTATGCTTCTCGCACCATCTAGTACTTTTACCTACACGTAAATCCTTCCTTTGCCAAACAGAAACTTCTCTATTTTTTATTTATTTTTTTGTTTGCTCAGAAAAACAGGAACTCCTCTAAGAATAACGGAACGGACCACCACGCACTGCCTGCTACTGCTAGGCTGCCACTGAAGCAGTATCAACTATAAACTATGAGACGCACCATAAAATAATGGGCCTATGAAGCCCAAATAAGTAATGGGCCTCATGCCTATGACATTTTGGTTTCACTAAGTTCTTTGTGTGTGAATGTGGGGCTGAAAATTTTCTTTACAAGTGCAGATATTTTTGGTGTCTAAATAAAAAGTACGAGGACTTTGTTAATACCCGGAAAACTAAAAGAATAATAAATAAATTANTAAAAAAAAATTTAATCAGATTTTAAAATTTAAGTAATTATAAACAAAGTGAATCGAATGTAGTTTAGAAAAAAAAAAAAAAATTTCTCTAAGCTATACGATATTTCTTAATTTAGTTCTCTACATTTTAATTATTTGAATTTGCTTTGTTGTTTTTGTCCACTGAAATAGAGAAACCATATGAAAAAAAAAACTGTATTTTTCTTAAAAATATCATCTGGTTTTGGTTAACACAATGACATAACTGATAAGTTAGGCGGAGAGAACTGTTGATTGGGATAAAGGTCGTAGTAATACATAGGCAAGTGGTGGTTTAAACTTTAAAGGCAGGTGGTGTTGGGCTAAGGATGAGGCATTGGCTGCCCACCATTCATCCAAGATAAAATCAGGAAATATATCAACACCTCCCTCCTTGTTTCTCTGATATTGCCTTCTGGTTTTGTAGTGAACCAACGAGAGTCCACAGAGAGAGCAGAATATAGGCAAATCCTAAATGGCACTCAGAATGTGGGCTTCTTCCACTGCAAATGCACTCAAAATCTCTTGTGCTTCTTCTAGACCTCATATCTCCCCTGCTTTCTCTCTCTCCAGATGCTTCTCTACCGGTATTAACATCTTTATCTTTCTTCACATTTATTTTTTGGGGTAGAATTAGAAATAAAGGGCTAAGTTGGGTTCGTTCTATGCTTTGCAGTGCTGGATGGTCTCAAGTACGCAACTTCACATGAATGGGTCAAGCATGAAGGTCCCGTGGCTACAATTGGTATCACTGATCACGCCCAGGTTGGTTCTCTTCTCTCTTCTCTCTAACTATAAACCCATTATTGAATTTCATGGTCTCATATGGGGCCCCATTTTCCAAGTTTTACCTCATTCTGCTAGCCCATTAGATTCAGAACATTGTTAACACTGCTCAAGTTTCAAATCACAGTTCAATTGTTTGTTTAGAACATACCAAGGATTGGCAAGGGCACTTAATTGGAAGGAAATATCTGCAGCCCAATTCATGGTTGCTAATTTTAGTTTTGAATCTTAATTTGTCGCACACAAGTTTTTATGCTAGAGCTAGATTAATAGTTAATGATATTTATTTTGAATTGTTTGGAACTTGGGAGTAAAATTTTTAACATTAGACATGGATCTAAAGCTACGAGATTGGACATATGGCAGGACCATCTTGGGGAGGTTGTGTTTGTGGAGCTGCCAGAAACAGGTACTTCAGTCTCCAAGGAAGGCAGCTTCGGAGCAGTTGAAAGTGTTAAAGCAACCAGTGATGTGAATTCTCCAATCTCTGGAGAGGTTGTTGAGATTAATACAAAGCTCACTGAATCACCTGGCTTGGTAATTTACATTGCTTTTCCTTCATATTCTCTT
This sequence comes from Cercis canadensis, assembly GCA_003255065.1. Lineage (NCBI taxonomy): Eukaryota > Viridiplantae > Streptophyta > Magnoliopsida > Fabales > Fabaceae > Cercis > Cercis canadensis. The sequence goes on along the minus strand of QAOA01000648.1, from coordinate 676,842 downwards.
TTTTTGCCATTATAACTGATTTTTATTTTTGTCATTTGAATTTCAGTGTCATTATCGAGTTTTCTGATTTTCTTTCTTTCTTTGTTTTAAGATCAACAAAAGCCCATATGAAGATGGATGGATGATAAAAATAAAGCCTAGCAATCCATCCGAATTAGATTCCTTGCTGGGTCCAAAGGAATACACAAAATTTTGCGAGGAAGAAGATGCTGCACATTAATATTTGAACTTGCTTCTAACTGTTCTTCAGGTGTCTATGGTTAATACTATTTGTATTTGAACAGTTTTTTGTCCATTACTGTGAAACCGCTGCCTTCAAATGTTTCTCTTTCCCTGCCATTGCTGCCTTGTCACATTTGTATGTTTGCTTTTTCATGTAACTAAAAACCCATTTTCCCTTTCATCAATGTTTCACTTATCAGTCACATTCCTATCATCTTTGGCATGATCGTCATTGACGTTATGAGTAATACAGAAAGTGAGGTAGATAATCATTGCCAGTCTTTTCTACCAGAAATTGAATTGAAGTAATGTCTAAAGCTATATCAATTAAATCAGTGTTGCTTACACACATAAGAATTAGAGCAGGCAATTATGTGACCGTGAAGGTCTTGCTGTTGCTTGCTGGGGGGCTTGACTGGAATATAACAATTCAGAAATAATTTTATGTATTTATTACATTTTTTAACTTATTTATTTTAATATTACACTTTTAAAAAATTAAAAAACAAAAAAAAAAGCTTGATATGTGGGAACTACTGGACACGCTATCTACCAATCGGCTTGTCCCCATTGGATCTATGGAATAACTAATGACATTTCTCTACATGGTCACTTCTTCTCATTTTCTTTTTCTCTTTCTTTCTCCTTTTCCTTTTCTCTTTTTTTTCGAGACTCCTCTGACTTCTCCTTTGCAAAGCGTGAAGAACAGACACGCCGTCTGCCATTTGGCGTGTCCCCACTAGATGCGTAGAATGATAGATGACATGTCCGGTGGTCTCTACACATTAATTATATATATATTTTTTATTTTTTAAAATATAATATTAAAATAAATAAATTAAAAAATATAATAAATATATAAAATTATTTCTGAAATGTTATATTCTAGAACTTGTTAAGGGATGGTAGGATTGGCTGTTTAGATATAGTCATGGGCCTCAAAGCGGTACTAAACTAGCCTATTTTATCAAAGTGCCTTTATAAGAATGGGCTTGATTTAAGTTTTAGGCCCCCCTTAATTCTGGACTAGAACGATCGACCCAAGAGTTTATATTTAGTTATTTGTAAAAAAATAAAAGTTTACTATTGTAGGGTTTTAGAGTTTAAGTTTAAATGTACTGTAAGTCTTTATAGTTTGAACAAATTTTGAATCAAGTTTTTATAGTTTTTTTTTTCTTTTTTTGAGGTCTTTATAGTTAACATTTTTTTAATTAGGTCCTTACTATCACCCCCCGATTATAATTTTATCAGTTTAATACTAATATAACAAATAACTTATCTATATGGCAATAAAAGAAGTTGATGTAGTGCCAAAGTGACACAAAAATTATCATCTCATATATTTTTGGCTTAAAAAGTGCAAAAAAAGTTGATGATGTGATAATTTTTGTGTCATTTTGATATCACGTCAGNATTTTTGTGCTACTTTTATGTCACATCAATTTCTTTTATTGTCACATGATAAGTCGTTTGACATGTGAACACTTAACAAACAAATTTATAATTTGGGATGACGGCAATGATCTAATTAAAAAAATTTTAAACTATAAAGATCCTAAAAGAGGANTTTGAATCAAGTTTTTATAGTTTTTTTTTTCTTTTTTTGAGGTCTTTATAGTTAAATTTTTTTTAATTATGTCCTTACTATCACCCCCCGATTATAATTTCATCAGTTTAATACTAATATAACAAATAACTTATCTATATGGCAATAAAAGAAGTTGATGTAGTGCCAAAGTGACACAAAAATTATCATCTCATATATTTTTGGCTTAAAAAGTGCATAAAAAAGTTGATGATGTGGTAATTTTTGTGTCATTTTGATATCACCTCAGTTTCTTTTATTGCCACATAGGCAAACTGTTTGTCATGTCAATATTAAATTGACAAATTTATAACTAGGGATGACAACAGAGACTCAATTAAAAAAATTTTAAACTATAAGGATCATAAAAAAGGAAAAAATAAAATTATAAGAACCTAATTCAAAATTCGTCGAAACTACAAGGACCTGTAGTATAATTAAACCTAGAACTTAACATAAAAGAGTCAATGGTGCTAAAAAAAGTGTTTCTTAACTCCTAAGTAGGCGCTTATCATATTATGAGAAATTGACAAATTTATAACCAGGGATGACGACAGAAACTCAATTAAAAAAATTTCAAACTATTAGGATCCCAAAAAAGGAAAAAAAAAAATTATAAGGACCTAATTCAAAATTCGTCGAAATTACAAGGACCTGTAGTATATTTAAACTTAGAACTTAACATGAAAGACTCAATGGTGCTAAAAAAAGTGTTTCTTAACTCCTAAGTAGGTGCGTATCATATTATGAGAAATTATCAAAATATCATTTGTTACTATGTAGTTATTCTGTTTATATATGTGATTGTCATGTATACTTTATATAATTATTATTTTTATATATGTGGTTATTATGTTCAAATATAAGTGAAATAACCATTTAACACAGGGTATTTTAGTTATTTTATACTTTGTGGCAGGTACTTACTTAGAAGATATTTTCTTTTAGTGCAATTGGATATTTTATGCAAAGTTCTTTAACACCCCACAATAATAAACTCAAAATATAATTTTTTCACATAACTTTATGAATTTCCCCTTTAGTTCCCAGATCCAGGGCCATAATACAATTGAGAATTAGATGAGATGAGCTAATGAATTACCATTTATTGGATTGACTACAATAAGTATTAGTTCAAAGCATAGGCTTAGGAAACAAAAGAAGTTGTGACGTGTGATATTTTTATAATATTTCTAAGTCTATGGAGCTTAAGTCATGGGTGTGTGGTCGATATTGAGAAAAATTGAGGTAGGTGAGGCTTGAGGCGTCTCCTTTGGAAATTTAATAACTAGGTTTCTTGAAAGGTTTCTATTTGACAAATATACACTTGTGGGCTAAGTCTTAGGTAAGCAAAATGAAGAATTATTATTAAATAATTGAATTGAAGGAACTAATTTAGGTTGGGACTGAATAATATACCACATTCACATGCGCTACAAATACAAACAAGTCATTTTTTTGTTATTCAAATTCCATGGGACCGCAACCAACAAGTTGGCCTCGTGTTTCTTGCTCTTGCTCAATAACTTAAACAAAGCCAAAATTATGTGACTTTTATTATTCTTGCAAGGCAGTTGTCCGAAGGCATTGGCACTGGTAAGTAGGTCACAGGACATTCTGGGTTAAGCCTCTCCATCCTGCACACAATTAAAATTAATGGAGTCAAATTCAATGAGACGTGAGCAGAGAATTTTTGTTTTTTATTTTTTAATTTCTCCTCATATTTTCTTCTTTTAGTCATGAATACCATAATTGCAGAGGAAAACAAGTTTATTTAATTACTGACCTGTAGTTGACAAGAAAATGATGAAGGAAAATAGTGATCTCAAGCTTGGCCAGGTCACTTCCTGGGCAAAATCTACTTCCTAATCCGAAGGGAAGGAAACACCCTGCTTTCGCCCTGTAATTCTGCAACACATTTGGACAAGATATATATATATATATATATATATATTATCTTTTCAATAAATGGGCGCTTGAATTTGAAATAAGAAACATCCAATAATTAAAAGACAAAACATTAAATATCAATTTACATACTTCCCATCGGGATGGATCATATTCTTGTGGGTTGGGGTAATTTTCAGGGTCCATATGAACACCTCTGTTCCACACCAGAACCTTCCACCCTTTGGGTATGGTGTAACCTGGTTTTTTTGTTTTTATTTTCAATGTTAATTACAATGAATTATGATTTAAATAAATTAATAATTAATTAACAGGGAAAAGATGGAAAATAAATTTAAGGGATGGAATAACTAACCATTGATGTTGACATCGACTTTTGCCTGTCTAAAGTTTGCAAATGATATAGTAGTTCTACGCAGCATCTCATCAATAACCTAAATCATATATATGTAAAAATTATTAAAAAAAAATGAAAAAAAATAAAAATATTCATGCATGCAGCTCGTGTTTTCATTTTTTACAAATGATGCAGATTCAGATTGTGAGAGTGAGATCTTATGCCAAGTGCCAAGACAAAGCACTTGATAAATTAGACCCCAATATAATTGTATATAAATAACTATTCCTATATATAAAAATATACCTTTGAAAGGTAATCCATTTGCTTAATTTCCTTGAGGTTCAGCCCTTTCTGCGTGCAAGGTCTTCTCTCCATGATCTCTTCTTGTTCTTTCTGTAAGATATTAAAAATTGGTATTAAATGAACAAAATATGCACCAATTGTAAGAGCAGATAGTAATAAATTGGTCAATTGTGCACCTTGGCTATATTGAAGACATGTGGACACTCCGTGAGGTAGATGAGTGTCCACAATATACCATGAGCGGAGCTTTCGTGACCAGCCAACAAGAATACTAGAAGTAGGTCTATGATGTCTTCATCCTCTAGTTGCTTTCCTTCTTCGTCTTTGACTCGCATAAGTAAATCCGTCATATCTTTCTTTGTCTTTGTATTGTTCTTATTCATCTTCCTCTTTCGGTCCAGCAGAGCTTGAAGTAGCTTCATCAACTTCTTTCGTGCCTGCTCATACATCATCAATTTATAATTAAATTGGGTTTTCAATGGTAAACTATATATTTCAGCTTTAATTATCTTTTAATTAATAAGAAATAGAAAATTAACCTTGGTTGATTCGTAACTATATATAGTTTAGTTAGCTGATCTGAATTACTTATTAAAATAGGGTAAAGACTAGAGAATTAACCTTGAGTGCTTTATGGAAAGCAAAGCCTGGGAGATTGATGGCTTGGGACTTCATTCCACGATTCAAGTCGGTGTACAAGTTTTCAACCAAACCAAGGTCAACATAATCAACATCAGAGCCGACGAAGATGTTGGTGATGACCGCAAAAGCGAACCTCCTAATCTCACTTAACAAGTGAATAGGTTGGGATGAGCTCATGCTAGAAAATTCATCCAACGATTTCACAGCGATTTCCTCAATGAGAGGGACGTACATGGATAATGCCTCGTGGCCAGTTATGGGAGCAGTTGTTAGGCGGCGAAGGCGCTTGTGCTCAGCATTTGAAATGCCGTGGAATGATCTTTTTCCTGTGAGTGCCATTGTGGAAGCTGGATATCCAAGCTTGAATTCTTCATCATCTGTTAATACTTTTCGGCACGTCTCTGGGGTGCACACTATGATGCTGGGGCTCCCAAACAAATAGCTCCTATACATGCCTGTTCTGCCATATCTAGATATGTAACCCCAAAAATCCAAATTAAACCAAAATCAGTCATATATATCATAATTGAATTTATAAACTAATTAGTAGCATTGTGAGTGAGTGCATGTATATATGTGGGTTTGAGAGAGAGAAAAAAAAGAGACCTGGAAACAAGGTTAGAGATGAAGTAATCAGGGTCAGATTTGAAGGCTCTGAGGAAGGTGATCATATTGCCCAGGAGGGGCCAACCCAAATCACCAGGTGGGAGAGGGTATTTGGTATTTCCTACCCTACCAACATAATACCACTCATTCACTCTCCTCAGAAACCCAAACACAAAAGCATATCCACCCAACAAAACTGCTAGGATCAGCCACAAGGAATCTATTAACCCCATATGAATGTTCTCTACAATCTCTCTCTCTATCTCTCTCACACCCTTTCCTCCTTTTCGTTTGATTATATGCTTTGGCGTGATCTCTTTCTCATACACATATGAACCTTGGTGCCCAAGATATATATATATATATAGCTAGTGCTCAATTCTGACATAAGGTGCCACGTTCAGGCTCATATATACAGCTTTCTTTGGCATGTTGCACGCAGAAGTGTTGTTCATAATCTAGTCCACAATATTCGCATTTGTCATTATGATATGACTAGTCAAAGTTATTTTATTTGAAACATAGTACAATACTAGGAGTTGGGTAGGGATAGGGGCTGAAAGAAATTAAAATGGATGCCTGCGACGCTGCTAATTTCAAGATGTCAATAGCCAAAGATGCATTAGCAGGCTTACCTTATATAGTCGGTGGAATGAGAATTTAGATAATAAAAGGTTCCCAGTGATTGTTGAAATTTGACGAATTCTCATTCTAGCTACTTTTTTTTTTTTTATGATTATGGCACCTTTTTCCCCATAACGTAACGTATTGCTGTAATGTGTCTGGAAGATGGCAACAGGTTCGCTTATTGGACATTGTAAATTGCAAGACCCAATCGAACTGTTCTCAGCATCTTAACCGAATCGAAGTGCACAGCACGTAATGTTTACTTAAAGCTTGGCTATTTTGCCTCCCAATTAATTTCGATCAGTCTATATATCTTAAGAATAAAAGAAAACAACACAAAAACACAAAAGTAACGATTAAACTTTAATGTGAATAGAACATTATCATTGACTAATGCATGCATGCATGCACATGTGTTCCAATCAAATAATTTTACAATATATTCTATATAACTTGTCAAGCTCTTCTTGAGAAGCTTGACATGTTTACCTGGTTCATTAATATTCCTACTTACACCAAACTTGGTTGGTTCACACAAGAAACCGAGTTAGAGTACCTGTTCAAAATCAAAATATATGGTGAATGGGTGAAAGTGAGAAGTAATAATAAATAATTAAAAGGGTCACTATAACGCATTATGTGTCAGCAGTGTATTGTTTATTTCCCGGGGTTGTTTAAGTTTGCTTATATAAGAGACAATATGCTCATTAAAAGCTAGCAGTCAATATATAACAATATTTATATATATAGTTGACTTGCGTTAATAACATGATGATAAGAACTAGAATTTACTCTTATTTTATTTTATTTTAATTTCCTCCTCTGATGAATATTATGTGTTACCAACTAGCTAGGGCAAGTTTCACTTACATGATCATGAGTAGTCGTTTAAGTATGAAGATATATAAGGGATTCATTCTTAGTTTTCTTTGAGATATATATATATATATCTCAAATGTTAAATTAAGTAAGGTTGAGGACCTGAGGTTATTACAAAAAAAAAAAAAAAAAAAAAATTAAGGTTGAGGTTAAGGAAAGATGTTATATACTTATATTCAATGTCAATTGTCTTCTTATAGTTATAATATATATTTTTATCTAATACGATGTTATAGTGAAGTGCCATATGTGTATGCAAGTGCAAGTAGGCATTAACTTTGGATATCTCTTCATTACGAGAATATCGTGTTTGTATCTGCCAAATTTCAACTCTTGCGGTTGCATGCATTGACGGCTGTCGTTTCGTAGTTAACTCATTGTCAATTTGAAGCGGTTACTTGTTTTTTTCCTTAAAATGGGCAAAATTTTCAAGTGTTAAGATAAGTACATATGTCTCTAATTCCTCATCCAAACGCACCAATACCACCGACTCACACCAACTTAATTGGATTTTGGATTTCCATTCATTATGAATTTACGAAATTGTCAACTCTGTAGATTGTCGTTTGCAATAAAAATCATGAGACCAACAAACCTACTTGTGTCTTTTGTGCAAGACCTTGACTAAGCCCTAGCTCATCGATCTCACATTCTTCATTTCATTGTTCATTGCGATCTTCAAGCATGCATCATGATACAAGAACTCAAGGGTTTTGGTGTTATTTGCCAAGAAATATTGCCAAATTAGTATGTTGAGGATTTTTTTGTTGACACTCACAATATGTCAGGCGGGTTTAAATTGTTTTATTTTATTCATAAATGGAATTCGCATGAACCAAAACAAAAATGGAATTATGTACCTAAAAAAAAAAAATGAAATTGGCTACTTTGTGTAAATTTTGGAGAAAAAATATTTTATTCTTAATTTAATAGGGATTGGGAACTCAATTTATTATTATATGCAGAAAATGAGAAAATGTTTTTTTCGAAAAAATTACTCTAATGAATCAATAGATATATAGATTTGCTTTATGAGAGAAGGAGACGTGATGCCGAAATGGAGTATTAGCTATATTAGCTGAATAATTTGATTTGTATAAGAATGATCTAGAAGCAGCATACGTTCAGTGACTAAACGTACGGTTCCGATTATACGAAAAGAAACTTGAAAAAGTTATACTAATAATACAGAGTTCATGAACAAGAAACAAATAGTATATAATTTCATTGATATATTTATTTATTCTTTTCTCATCAATTTCACCAGCAACTGCATTTGCAGAGTTAATTAGATGAGATGAACAAACATTCCAAATCACAACAAATATTGGAGGCCTCAAACGAACACACAAGTTCCGGTAATATATATATATATTACTATTAATTATACATACTAATTAAGAAGATCAAATTATAATACTAGGATTAAGCAGAGCATACTGCAGTAGCTCTTGATGTTGTTCAAATATATCCATTTCTTCTTCATCCAGAGTGACGAGAACTTCAACTCCACCATCTTGGGTATCCATCAAAGCAATGGTATTACTCACCAGATCATTAACACTTGTCATCCACACATTGTTTCCCCACCCAAAGTCAAACTCAAGCAATGGAAATTTACACCAACTTGAACACTTATAAACCAAGCTATCCTTGTTCTTCTTAAACAGCTCTCCTCTCTCCTTCAATGCTTCCATCACTGCTCCGAAAGCTCCCTCCTCTTTGAACTTGTCTACCTTCTTCTCAAGGAACTCCTTCATGGACTTTCTCATCTTCTTCACTAACTCATGCAATTCCAAGTCTCTCTCCTCCTTGGCTCTCACCGCAAACGGCCACACAAAGTTGCCGAGGGCGCTGTCTGGGACCGGTGGGTTCATTCGGGGACGAAGATTCACAGCTTGGAATAAAGCCGACGGCTTAAACGACCCCGTTTTGGAACGAGAAGCAGAAACAGCGCACCTCCAAATGAGGGCCAGCACCACCTCCACCCGTGAGGGTTTGAACTCGGTCTCTTTTCCAAGTGCACTTAAAACTCTGCTTCTCAGTTCTCCCACTTTGGATTCACTGAAAATGAACCGTCTCGCCTTGAACTTCTCGGCGGCGATGTGGACAGAAGCTGACATGCCCGGAATCTCTCTTCGCGGGAAGAGAGAACCACCGATATCCAATTCAGGAACCGCCGGTTCCGTAACTCCGCGACACGCAGCGGTCCAGCTCTGAATGAGCGAGATGAACGCAGCTATGTCGGCGATCTTGTGGGTGAGAGATATAGACACGGTGGTCCCACCACAACCGAACAACGTGAACTGGATAAGCAACATAGAAGCATTCGATATTTCCATGGTTTCCTTGTCGGTGGTGGGAAGCAAGTGTTGAATGGTGTTGAAATCTGGGTTGATGAGGATGTCGGAGAGAGGGCTGTGGGTTCGAGCTTCAATGAAGAATGCGCCGTCGTCGTTGCAGTCAATGGTGGAGGCATCTTGGAGGCGGCCGGCGAGGGGGTAGAAATGGGTCAACGTTTCGGAGAGGGATTTTCGTAGAAGTTGGGATTTTGTTGAGAATTCCGAGATGGGGTCGCTGCCATAGGTGGCGGGGTTGTAAGGGTAGAAGAAGGTGGAGTTGCCATGGATATTAGGGGAGAGCTGGTCTAGAAGAGAGAGTTTGAAGGTTTTAAGGTGGGGAGGTGTGGGTGTTGACGGCTTGATGCAGTTTCTAGATATGATCTCAGTCTTTATCTTACTCATTTTCTTATACTTCCTCTTCTGTTTATGCTCTCTATTTTTCAGCTTTGGGCTCTGAGGATTACCTAGCTTTCTTTTATTTCCTTTATAGAAGGCTTTGAACACAAAAGTACAACTGCTTCTGCTTCCCCTCTTTCAATCGTTTACACTTTAATTATTGGACAATTGGGAAACCAAAAGAAATAAAGAAACAGGAAAAAAAAAAAATTTCCCACTTTGAAAAGAAACATAAGCTACACGTGATAATGACGTTTAATACCATACTATTCATTTGATACCTAATTAAACACCTTACTACTATTAATCTTTTTAGAGAGAGAGATTTCATAAGGTGAATCAAATAAAAAAATAATTGACACCACATACTAGATCTTGATCTCTTATTTTTTTTTATTTTTTTTTGTAATTTGCACTCTTTTTAAACAATAAATATACAGTATTTCCTAAAGACTAAATAGAACCGACGAGCTTGTTTTGTTGGAAGTCAAAGGTTAAAGCAAAATGGGTAATCTAGCTCGCTTATCTTCCTAAATATTCCAAATCTTGCGGTATTACTTCACAATCGCATATATAATGCGGACAATGTGGTGATGGTATGACGGATACGGAACTGCTCACATGCTTCGTTGGCTTATGTATATTTTGACCTCTTCCATGCTTTGGAAACTTTGATATTGATATAAATGTTCCCTCGTTTCAAGCACTACCTAATCTTAAATTCATCATCAACTTATCTTGTAATTCTTTATATATACTATTATATATTTTAATATAAAATTTTTATGTCATGTACTCAAGAAATTAAGTCGTAGGCTGGTGGGGCAAGTTCTTGGCGAGGTTGGATCACTGCCTGAGGTTTTTGTTGAACTTCTCCTTTCTTCGAAGTCTTCTTGGTGTAGGTAAAGGAGAAATTCTAATGTTGAAGTTGAACATAGGATCAATGTGTACTGGGGCTAGAGTTATTGCCGTGAAGAAGGATTTTGGCAAAGTGGCGAGTTAATTACATCCCGTGTGCACTAGCAATGGGAAGAAGATTGCATTGAGTAGATGTGTTGAGAAGCATTGGCGTCTAATTGGATGGGGTCAAATCCAAGCTGGTACCACCCTTGATGTCCCACCTGCCCCCGTTTTGATTTGAATTAATAATCAGAGACAATGAGAGAGTTTGATGCTTTTAGTTCTACTTTCTAGATATGATCTCATTCTGTATCTTAATTGCAAATTTTCTTCAAGTTAGTTGTTTTTGGTTATTCTTTGTTTCTCTGCCTCGGGCTTTGAGAGTTAGATAGCTTTTCCTCTCTTTTATATAGCTACATATATTGATGGCTTTGAACACAAACGCAACTGTCACTAATTTATTGGACAAGAAAAGAACATCAGGATGAAATTCTGAAAATATACGATAACATAAGCATAACATTCAAAACTACGTTACATATAAACGAAAACGTGACTTAGAAACTTGTTCATTTATATGTAGTACTTTGGCAAGTAGCACATATTCTTATTCACTTCTTATTACGGTTTTGTCATCCACTTTCTTTTAATAGTTTTGCTCATATTGCAGCATCATGGAACCTGTCACTTATCCGTAAGCTGTATTGTAGGCAGACAAGTGATAGGGCATTTTTTATCCATTCGTTCCAACCTACAAAATAAGATTGGTAAATCAGTCAATTAAATAAAATGTGGAGTATATATTAAGCAGTAGGGTAAATTATTTATACCTTAAATTATTTATACCTTCTCAGAGATTTGATGAAATAAAAAAAAAAAATCTTTTTTCTTGTTTTGAAAATTACAAAAAATATTTCTGTTATGTTAAAGTTTTACAGAATGGATAAAATAAAAACAATAAAATTTTTGTGATGCTAGAATGCAAAATAAAAGAAGTCTAGCTATGTAATTTTTTAAACAAGAAGAATGGACACCTATTTGATTTCATCAATCCTCATGGGATGTATATAAAGAATTTACCCACATTAGTATCACATATTCATTGGTAATATTATTGTAATTCCCTCGACATACCTTAGTAAGATAAACAATTTGCTTAATTTCCGTAATATTAGTCGTTTCTGTGAAGGTGGTCTCATCTTCATGATTTCTTCTTGCTCTTACTGTTAAATATAAACTTGAGTTACCTTAAAATGTATTTCAAATTTCTAACATTAAAACTCTGGGGTTAAGAACAACTTGAGTGAGTTGTGTACCATGCCTTTGTTCATGATTTGTGGATGCTGAGTGAGATAGATAATTGACCACATTATATCAAGCGCTGAGCTTTCATGACCAGCAAACTGAAACTGTAGCAAATAAGTGAATGATATCCTCATCCTCCAATTTCTGACCATTCTCATCTTCAACTTCCAGAAGAACATCTACCAGATCTTTCTTCCCCTCCCTTTGATGACCTCTTATCATCATCAGTCTCCTTGAGTGATTTGTGGAAAGCAAAATCCGGTAGGTCAATTGGCAATGATAATAGGGCACTGGCCATTTCAGTGAACAAATCTCCTATTTTGGTAATGACAGAATATTGATTGTGGGAGCCAAAGAAAATGTGAATGATGAGTTTGAAAGTAACCTCCTTCAACTCTTTCAAGAGCTCAAGTGGGTGGTTCATGCTTGCCCATTCTTCCAATGAATTGATCATAATGTCCTCAATACGATCTATGTACACTGCTAACGCCTTGTGACCCACGATTGGAGCTGTGGTTAGGCGGCGGAGACGCCTATGTTATGCAGGGGAAGCATTAGCCATTGAATTACTTCCTGCTAATTTCATGGTAGCTTTAGGATAACCTGGCTTAAAGTGTTGTTCGTCTGTCATGACTCGCCGACACATGTCAGGTGTACAAACAATGACGCTTGGATTGCCAAACAAGTGGCTCTTGTAAATACCAGTCCTTCCATATCTGCAAGTTAACAACTCATAAAATTGATTAAACTAGTGGGTAAGAGAAGAGAGACAATTGCAAAGAGAGAGATTGTGAGAGAAACCTGGAAACTAACTTGTTGATGAAGGAATCAGGGTCCCCAGATTTGAAAGCTTTGGTGAAGGCAAAGAGATTGCCAACAAGAGGCCATCCCATATCACCAGGACTGAGAGGGTGTTGCTTCTTTCCCAGCTTGACTTAGAAATTTGAATACAGAAAGGTAACCTCCCAATAAAGTTGCACAACAAACACTGATAAACCACAACCAATCTAACTCCATTTTGGAATTTCTTTCACCGCTTTCGATCTCTCTGACTATATAATGTGGCACTTCAGTAGTGGACTGTTCTTGCTACCTTTTCTTCTTCGTTTCTTGTTAATGTCGTAATTACATTGATACAAATTCTTATTTTGACTACCGTCTTGTAGATTCCTTGAGCTGTATATAATAAGATGTTGGATTTCAAATTTGATTTTGACTTGTATACTATTTTGAGAAATGGACGCTATAGCATTTGATACTTGAGTTCAGATGAGGCTTACTGTTAGGAAATTGAATGTGATAGAGCAAATTTTAACTAAAATGAGATAAGAACAAAGTACGACACACACAATTTTATGGCAACTGTGTAAAAAAAATTTTGCTATAATAAGGAGATTACACACACAACTCTCACTAGGACAAAAACTCACTTAAGGTTCTTTACTCTCTCAATACAAGAATATTTCTACAAGAACTCTCTCTCTCTAAGGCTCTTCACTATTTCTCGGATTAAGGATACTAATCAAATGAAGGAGAAGCTCTCCTTTTATAGAGCTTTATGCCGCCTCACAATGGGCGGTTCCCATAGTCTTAAGTTTTCTTCCTTTACTGCAGCACCTTAATGCTTAAGGAATGGCTCACCTCAGCCATCAACCAATGAGGAGAAGATGTTGCTGCTGCCTTCTTTCTTGAAGATTACGGCTATAGCTTCAATATTTGACTTCCACCACTTGACAGCTGCTGCAGTTTTGCAGCTCTTATCCTCTTCATTTACAGCTACATTTTACAATTATCTTGCTGTAATTTTTGACTAATAATGGCTGTAATATTTGACAGCTAACACTTACTTATCAAAGTATCATCGGTCAGACAGCTAACAGCTTTTCATATATGGATTCACAGCTGATTACATTTGGGGAGTTGGTAGTAGTATACGGATGAACTCAACATGGACACTGATTTTCTTTGATACTAACGGAATAAAGATTCCATTAGCTTAAGAAAAATGAAAACCCCATCTCGAAGGATTGAATTCTTGCGGGTTACAAACATATGATCAAACAGGTAGAATGGTTACTGATATAATTCCTCAATATCATGGCCGAAAAGTAAAAAAGAAATTCCTAAATATAAAAAACCAACCTGAACTTAAAGTAGAAAGAAAACTAAAAGAATATCAACAGAGGAAGGTGAAATACATTTTATAAATCGGCTGCCAAAAAAATGACTTAAATAGCACCAACAAGGAATACTGTGGCGACTTTTCAGCTATCCCTGTACATTTTTATCAGAAAGCAATGCTGCAGAATTCAGATTGATGTGCATTGTCAAGATATGCTGCAGAATTCACAGTTATTACACCATATAACCGAAACATGTGATTTGGCAAAAGTTTTTTTACATGGAGATGAAGAATAACTACGACTATTAATTTAACAACCAACACAGTGGTAACATTGAGAGTGTCAAGTTCAATCACACGACAAAGCACAAGTTACACATTAATTACTAACAAGTTTAGTCGCAGTGGAGACTCCCATTGAAATTGATCAGACTTTGATATCAGGAGATTCAGCATACGAAATTGAAATCAATTGAGACCTAAACTTGTCATCTCCATCACTGTTCGATATCACAACCCCATCCGCTTTCTTGCTTTCAGATGCAAAATTTAAATCCAGTATCTTATCAGATGAAGCGCTAGAGATAGCAATAAGTGACTCACGTGCCACCTCCTTAGATTCCTTCTTGCTAGGTGATTTGCTATCCATATAATTTTCTGCTTTTTCCTACAATTCAAATTCCAAAATTTTCAGATATTTCAATTTCTGAAACGTAACAGTATGCCCTACTACTATTGGTGTCATTATCGTTATTTCATTTTTGTGTGTCTTCATCAATATTTTTCTTATTTTGTGGGTCAGTTTCATCGATGAACCCGGCGGAATCAATTCATCAACAAATCTCTTGAAACGAAACCATGTAACAAATCCTCTTCCCTCTAACGATACATTAAATTTTCAATTCAATGAACCCTAATAATTTATCTGCAAATCCAGAATTAAAGCATGTTCAATAAGCAAATAATTTCGAAACTATGGGATTCCGTTTTCAACATATCAACAAACAATCCATTAAATTCTAATAGGGGAAACACCAAAGTTTGATTTCCCTTTCGTTCTTTCGTGGTCTCTGTTCCACAGAACCAAACAGAAAGGAAGGAGAGAAAACACATGGATAATCGTACGAAAAAATAGAACAATTTTTGCGGATCAAAAAATTGTACCTTTAGCTCTTGAGGTTTAGAAATGCGTCTCCGCCCTTGACGCCTTCCTCAAGTGACCTTAAAATCTAGACTTTTGCCATAAAACTACGGTTTTGCCACGGCGCTTCTTGAAAAATTGTGCAGTTGAGGATAACGTTGCCCGAAGTACTCGCCATCTAATTTCGAGTAATAATATTTTTACATTTCTTATTTATACATGTGCTTTAAAAAAAAGTAAATTACAAGAAAATAGAATATGGTTTTATTCCCATCTGATCTCCTTGTCCTTTCTAAATTTAGTTGGCTCGTGCGATTAAAAAAAATTGTTGATAAAAAATAATAATTGATTTTAAAAATATATAATCTATAAATTTTTTTTTTTTTTTGCTTTTGTTGGTATATGAGATATGAGAATTTAAATTTAGAATTTTTTTTTAAAAAATGTAAACTAGTTGTGCTGTGTGCTTGACAAAAAATCTTGACTTTTATGAATTATTTATATAAATAACTATATATTATTTATATCCCATTAAATATTGACCAGCATATTTGATTTGTAAAACAAAATCTTAAATATAAATTATTTTGTACTAAAGTGAAAGAGGGATATAATTTTGACAAGTGACCAATATACACCATCAGGCACAATCCTGCACACGTATCCTTTTGATTAGTAAAACGGTAATTACAATAGTAAAATATGCATGAATGACTAATAAATTCATATATTTTAAAAATAAACTTAACATTTCATTTTTTTTTATTTTAAATATTAGTATATCTATGATATAATCCCAACAGTTATTCATAATTCATCCAAAATATTACACCTAAACCAATAATATAGAAAGCCGTAATAAAAGTATTTAGAGGCATGGCCATTTTAAGGTATACGAGGTCCACTCACCGAGACTAACCTGTGAGCTTCCAGGAAAAAAAAAAAAAATGTATATGAAGGAACCAGAAAACCTATTCGCACACAACATAAGTGTATATATATGTGAATAAGATAAAACTCAACTTATTTTCATCTTAGAGAAAATTCATTATACAAGACTCATCTGTGTAGGAAAATCTGTACGATAATACCAGAATTCTTTTTTTAACCCCCTAAACCAGCAGCCTACTAATTCCTATTCTACCCAGTTTCTATTCTAGCGAAGCAGCAGATTTTCTGATGCCACTCTGCTAGTTTCAGTGAGCACAGACATTTAACCACGCCAGCTGTTAGACCTTTTTGCTTCAAAGGCATGCCCATCATGAAGCATGTCCTGTGCATCAGTTTCCATTCCCAGCTTGGAGAGTGCAAGTGCCTGCAGGTAAAATGCAGTTGCCCAATCAGGTATGCATACCTGAGCCTGCATTGCGTCCCTCAAGGCAAGTTCTGCCTGGTCATTCATCAAGTAGGAGAAGGCTCTCCTAGCGAAAACAGTAGCCGAAGGAACTGACATCATAACCACTAACTGTTTAGAGCACCAAAAAAAGAAAAAGGACATTCAAACACTGCACAACTTTCGAAATGATAAATCATAATCACAGTTATTAATAAGCACAAACCATATCGCAGAAAATGGCAGCAGGTTTTGGTAACACATTTCTTCTGGTATATACCCATTGCGTGAGTTAATTCAGAAGATTAAAAAACTGTCTGATTCCCCCTCAACAATTGTATAGGACATAAAGTAGCAGTTTCAGACATAAACACAAAGCAATAAAAGGGAATAATACTCAATTGCATTTACCTTAGAATAATACTCGATTGCATTTTTGAAATCCTTGTCTCTAAATGCAATATCCCCAAATTTTTTTGTGTTCAAGATATCTTGCACTTGTTGCGTCCACTCTTGGAATGAAAGCTGCATGATTACAATCGAAGAATATATACAAGATTTAGCAACAAAGTTGGCAAAACAACCAGAACCATACAAGTCAGGTTCACATTGCACACTCTTAACTGGGTATCACACTCTCAGATATAATTAAGCAACCATGTTCACATTTCACATTGATGTTTTCTTTTAATCCTGCTGCTGTATTTTGTTTTTGTGTTTGCTTTCTGGAGGATAGCTTATCCTCTATTGTACTCTTCCTTTCTTAACACAATCCTTCTTTAATCAAAAAAAGAAAAAAGAAAATTAGTGCAGAAGCAGTTTTGTTATAAGTCTGTGCAACTATATAGTAGCATGTTCAGAAATAATTCCCAGTCTAAGGGCACACCAATTTTGTCACTAGCAAGGACATGCAACCTGTAACATAAGATAAGGCAAACTAAAATTGAGTAATGCCTAAGTTTTGAATGCATCCATGGTCATGTCCAACATACTGTCCACAAGAAACACGGATCTTTTGTTGAAGGGTTTATATTTTATAGTGGTAACTCCACCATACAAACTGCAGAACAATCTAAACATGCATGTAACGATGCTGGGAAAATTAAAAATACCAATGAATATGGTAAAATCAGCTACATGCAAGATACTTTTACCAAATGAATTAACATCAATTATTTGCATATTGACATATCCCAATGAGAATGTTGATAAAAAAAAAGCGAGGATTTAACATACCTCGTTTTCTGCACCTTCTTCATCTTTATAACCTGTTTTTAGCAATATATCATGCACAGCAGTAAGATCCATCCTTGCACAAGCCTTTCCAAGAGGAGAAAGCATGGTTGGCAGGACCAGTATATTTTTAGAAAGGCCCATCAGCACATGAGATGCAACCTGGAAAATGAAAAAGGAGGGTTAGGGGGAGCGAAAATAGTTAACAGGAAGAATGCAAGGAATGGTAAAATTAAAAAATGGAGTATAAAACATCTGGAATGGATAAAAAAAAAATAAGAAAAAATGACAGAAATCCCATGCTTAAAGTTAAAGGGAACAAACAGAAACAAAGAACCTCTTTCTGCTTTTGAAGAGGGGCAACTGCTGTAAGAAGAAACTTAATATCAGGTCGTTCTCTGGCCTCAATCTGAAGACATTTTGAAGCAAGATCAACCAAATTTGTAGCATCATCATTTGCATACTGCCCTTCTAGGGACGAGTCCATCAATAACAATGCATTTTTTCCTTTAATCAGATCCAAAGCCTGGAGGACAAAAATAATGTTATTTAGAATTTCCATAATTCATACCCTTGAATATCGATATTCAAAGTCATAGTTAACCGTGCAGCACGAATATGCGTCTCTATCTCATGTCAGCATAAACATAGCCAATTATAAAAAAGGACCATTCAGCTTTCTAGAGCTAGATGAACTTCTTAAATCCAACAGAAAGGGAGGGATCTAAAATGATGATAAACTTTTTAATCAGAACATCTGCAGAAGAATGCTGTATCAATGATTTCAGAAACTAGTGATACATTATAAGATGCAAAAGAAGTACTAAATACATGCAGAAAATGTAGTGCTGTATGTAATTCTCAGCAAGCTTAATAATACAGAATACATCGCATAGCACATCCTTACATTGCTGCATGGACCATTAATAAAAGTTTCCAAATGAAATTTCATCTACAAAAATGAAACATTCTTGGTGACCCAACATATGAACAACTGCAAGGGTTTTTGAAACAGGCAGTAACATACATGGCTTGGAGGAATATGCTTGCCGCTTAAAAGATCCAACAGTATTGTTCCATAACTGTAGATTACACTCTCTGGGATAATCCTGCCTGCAGATGTTCTTAATAATCAGATTACTGGAAATAAGACTCATATCTTTGTCAACTATCAGGATTCAGGTAATTTCTTAAGTACCATCTAGCCATTAATAAATTGGGTTATACTGCTGAGAAGAGACAGTATTGGCACTTGGCACAAACTATCAAATCTCATGCAAAACAATGTAAAGAAACAGATACATATCCATTGTTCCAAAATACTATACCATGCTCAAGTCCATTTATAGATGAATGTAGCAGCCACTTCTGTTACTTCTAGATACTAAAGAACATGTCAAGTGGAAAGGCAGAGATCACAAAATCTATTGGATAACCTTTACTAGCGTAATATCTGGAATTTTCTACATTCTACTATATTATTCAATTGAACAGTAACAGATAATAATCCATGTCCACTGAAGCTACTGGGAATTCCATAGGAAGCAGAAATAGAACCTTCAAACAATGAAAGTTATCCAGAAAAATATATGTTAACATGTAAATACCTGTCCGCAAAAACTCTGGTGGAGTGTAGGCTAAATTAGTGCTGTAGCTTTTTCCATCTCGACTATTTTTCATGAGACCAAAACTAGACAAACGGGGATCACCATCCTGACATAATTGAATAAATCAGTAACAAATTTGTTTTTAAAGAATAACTTGGATATTACTGCAGAATGATGTTTATTGCTTCTAATTTATCATATTGATATTCAAGTTTATATTTAAGACAGCAATTTCAGGATAATCTAATGGTCTGAAGGGTAGTCTGATACTGTGAATATATCAAGTTCAAACAATCAAGCACTTCATGATTATTTTGATCCTGATCACAGTCACAATGAAACTAAAACAACGCTAAAAAAGAACACGACTAATGTCAAGCAAGGATCAAAGCCCATGTCTTTGAACCATAACTAAATGGGAAAAACACGCTTATGCAGATTATATCTCACGATGACAAACTCTGCAAGTACGGTTACATAATATACTAAAACAAACAATTCAGTTCATAATAAAGGATTCTAATCATACCTCATCAAAAAGAATCCTGTATGCGTTTAAATCATGATAAATTTTTCGGTTTTCAATACTACAATGATCTAGTGCCTGTGCAACATGGTATGCAACTCTAACCCGCATTTCCCATGGCAATGGCTGCTTGTCCCCTATAACATAAAACCAAAGAATGCATCAAGTAGAAAATAAGCAACAACAAACAAAGATCAACATTTAAAGCCACAAAGTTATAAAAACTGATTAGTTATACCAAAATCTCTCTGACAAGCAAATGAGAACTAATTAGTTACTTATTAGTCATTGAATTATACAAGTAAGAATGCATCAAAAGCTAAAATTCATATACAAGCTTCACTATTTTCAGCAAAGCACCTCGGCACGTATTGCATATCATAGATCATATGATCTGTGTGGCTCCACCAACACAATACCATCAAAACATATATGGTTGAAAATTTTAAGAAAGCCAGCTCTGGCTTTTAGGAAATGAAGGCAAGAAGAATTTATCACAGACATCAATGATGCTAATGAGAAAGATAAGTGCAGGAAAATATAATTTGAAGTAACAAGTTTCAATGATTGCAAAAGAAATTGGATAAGAGGATATCGAGTAGTACAATGAAAGAGATGCTTGGACAGGGTATCATTTGGCATATACTCAGCCACCAAGAGCCGTTCATCTCCTTCAGCACAACAACCAATTAGATTCACCAGTCTCTTGTGCCTCACTTTTCCAACTCCAGCTGCTTCTGCCTGACCAATCAAAATCATCAACAAACCCCTGCTTTCCTAGAAAAAGGCATACCTACCAGCAGCATAGAACAGCCCAACCTGCTTGATA
The DNA here is from genome assembly GCA_003255065.1 of Cercis canadensis. Classification (NCBI taxonomy): domain Eukaryota; kingdom Viridiplantae; phylum Streptophyta; class Magnoliopsida; order Fabales; family Fabaceae; genus Cercis; species Cercis canadensis. The sequence continues at coordinate 655,996 of QAOA01000648.1, read as the reverse complement.
TTTGAGAAAATGCACGAAAGGAAAATCTATAAAACAAATCAAAATCTATATCTTCCTGTCAGATCCTAATATTACACATGACACGACCTATAAGAGAATCCATATGCCTAAAAACAAAATGCTGACTAGCAACTAGATACTTGTTATCCTCCTACTCCTTTTTTTCTTTCATTTCTCATGGACCAAATTGAGGGCAAAAATAATAGTTTACTCTTCTCACCTTGAACTGCTGAGCGTCAGGCCAAGACTGTTTGGAGAACCGTTTAACAGCGACCAACCGATTGTTCTCGAGTTTCCCTCTGTAGACCACATTGGGAGCTTTCTCGCCACTCTCTGATACAATGTAATCAGTGCTAAACTCATTCGTGGCCCTTCGGAGTTCATTGAGACCATACTCTTTGAATGCTGTAACTTGGCATTCTTGATCAAGATCATCCCCATTAGCTTCAAAAACCAAAACACCAAAATAAAATAAAATAAAAAAACCTCTTCCGGATGAAATATAGAGCAGAATCATCCCATTTAGCTTCAAAAACCCAAACAAAACCCATCTTAGAAAGATGTCAGCTTGCAAGTCAAATAATAGCAGCTGAGCCTTAAACCCATTAGCTCCAAAACCCAGAAACCCAAACAGTTATACTGAACACAATAACCCCACAACTTTAAAAAACCAAAGCAATGCCAGGATCCCAGAGTGAAAAATAAGAGCAGCTAGTTGCTCATTAGCATAAAAAAGTCAAAGCACAAAATAAAAGAGAAACCTGGATCGGGTTTCTCAGAATCAGGCAAGCCGGAGGATTCGTCAAGAGAATGGAGGTGAGCGGTTTTGGAGTGGAAGCAACCCATGTGTATCTATCTACTGTCTATGAATAACGAACAGTCCACATAGAACCAGAGCTCAAAGGCTGATCGAGGTTTGAAGCAAAACTGAAGCACCCAAACAGCGAGAGTGAGTTTCAATGGAGGGTTGAAGGTGAAATGTTGAGGCTCCCCATATTCCAATTTCCAAGTGAGTGAGTGTTACTTTTGGTTGTTGCAGCGGCGGAAACAGAGAGAGAGAAAGAGAAAGAAGAGGAGATGAAAAAGGCCAAAAGGCAAGTGTAGTAAATCTGTGAAAAGGGGAAGGAGGAGAGATGAAACTCGAAAGCAGCAGAGAAGGTCACATGACAGCTCTATCATGGAACACGTGCTGCCCCGTTTGGGTTTGGGAGCATTTTTTTCTCTCTGGCAGTTGCATAGAAATTAGAACGTCAGCTCGTACCACACATGAATTGAAAAGCAAACCTCAAACTCAAATCATTGCAAATTTTTTGTGGAAGCAATTCGTTTCCCAGATTACCTTACTCCATGTTTTAAGGTCTTATGTCCATTTCAACTTACTACTTTCCGGTCATGTACAGTTCAAGCGCAAGTGATAATTGGGTCACAATGTCATCACAATATCCAAAAACAAAATAATTTTTTTAGGAAAGAAATATATTTAAAAGGGTAAAAAATAAGAGAGAGAGAGAGAAGGGGGAATGCAAACATATCTAATTTTTAAATAATTAAAACACTAAAAATGTTGCTTAAACAGAAAATAACAAAGGGATAAGAGGTGTCACACAATCATGAAAAAGATACCTAGGACCACAAATTGGACAAGTGATTTGGAAATAAAGCACCATTTTAAGATGTAACCTCAATCCTTGGAAAATTTGGCAAATAACCAAGAGCAAGTGGCCTAAAATACTTAGAAGGTCAAGCATCGTCCTCATATCACAAGTCATAATGCAATCAAATCTGATAAATAGGAATGCGGAAGGGCCACTTAGACATCATTAAGTTTCAATTTTCAAAACTATTTATTTTGCAGGTCTGATGTCGAATCACTTATATTTGAAGTTTTGTGTGTGAAGTACTTTGGGGCCTCTTATTAACAACACAAGACCGACATTCTCTCATTATTAATAAGAGATCTCGAACATAAGATATTTTTTTGAGAGAAGAACCTTGTAACTAACCAATCTACACACATTTAGCTTCAAAACTATTTATTGAGGACATGGTTTGTTTCATCATGTTGTGTGATAGAAGTGCTCAATTTTTTTTTGTTTACACCTAGAGTATTCTCACATTCTTTGGATATAAGACTAATTTTTATTTGGGACGAGAATAATAACTAGTAAATTCCTCCTAATAAGTGTGATTCCAAGAATTTAAACTCAAACCTTTGACCTATAATGCCTTAGAGCTCAACATGTTTTCACTAAACTAGCACCTTATTAGTAAGTGCTCAATTAAAAAAGCTAGAAAACATAAATAATTAGATTAAAGGTGTACACTTTTAATTTTGGAGGAGATTAGATCAATAAAATTGACTGATTTCTTGGCTTATCTATCTAGTAAAACATAAATAATGTTATTGCATTTTAACTTTCAAAACCGTTCGTGATTAGTTCAACTCAATTTGTTTAAGCAATTCAGTTTCATCGGAAATTTCGCTAATATGTCCACTTGAAAAGCATTGAAAAATCAAAATTCTCTTTTTAGGCTAGAAATATAACATTCTCATGCCTACATTCTAGGAACAAAAAAATTCCTAGAACCAAATACCACGGTAATGCTTCGGATTAGATTTTGGGACGATATCTTGCTGCCTCTGGAAACACAGAACATGCTCCTATCATTGGATAATTTGGATTTAGCCTTGAGTTGAGACCCATTTTGTCTAAAATTACATGAGAGGCCTTTTTGAGTAAAATGCAGCTTTTAAGTGGACCAAAAAAAAAAAAATTCAAAGCTTGAAAGTTGAAACATGACGAATCTTTGGTGGGCTGGCACTTACAGGATTTTACTGTTACAGTGTAAGCTCTTCTTAGTTCGAGTTGGTGCTGGTAGCTAGCTATAAACTCTTCTTTATCGATGGGAATCATAGCCCTATGGCCCCTATCTAGAGCTGTCAAAATGGGTTGGGCCCGTTGGGTTGGCCCGCCCCGCCATGCAAAAGGGTTGGGTTGGGTTAAGGTTTTGCTGGCCCGTTTAGAAGCGGGTTTCTGAGCCCTTCCCGTTTGAGTTGTGGGTTGGTGGCGGGGCGGAGCGGGCTGGCCCGCCTGTCAATTTTTTTTTTTTTTTAAATTTCTAATCTTTATTATAAAAATTATGTTGTCATGTTGGTATTAATCTTCTTGGACTTGTTTTTTAATGATTGTTTATTACTTTGTTAGACTATTTAATTAATTTTGGTCCTCTTAAATAATTTGAATTACGTGATGGAAAATTATTTATCATTGATTTGGTGTTTGACATTGATTTAAATTGTTATTAGTCATTAATTTGCTTTTTTTTTTTTTTGGCGGGCTGACCCGCCTAACCCACAACCCATAGTGGGTTGGGTTGGGTTGAGGTTTTCTCAACCTGCCCAAATGGCGGGCCAGCCCACCCCGCCCAGTTTGGGTGGCGGGTCGGGGAGGGCTTGCCCGTTTGACAGCTCTACCCCTATCGTGTAGCCAAGTCGATGGACTTTCCTTTCTATCAACTTCCTAAACCTCTTCCTGCTCATTGACTGTTGGGATAACTTGGATATGATTATGTTAAGGTTTCAGATAACCCGGCTAAGGCCCATCATATTACTCGAGAAATAAATGTTGGGCCCAAAGTCGGATCTATAAGAAATGGGCCTAACTTACAGGTCCAACATAGGCTCTCTAAAGAATTTTTGTTTGGACCTGACCCGTTTTTTTTTATTTTGTCGTTTTTGACACCCTGACCCCACACAAAAGAAATCCCATCTCACAAAGATTAATATTCAAATTTGTAATCATGCTGTCACTGTAGTGGAAATCCAAAATCCAAAGTGTTGAACTTTTTTGTTGTTGGTATGTGTTTTTTTCTCTCTTTCTCTTTTTCATGCCAAAGGGCAATCTTCCTGTGAAAGGTCTAAAAAGAAACTGTTTTATTTACGGTTGAATGCCGGAAATATCATCAGAATGGCCAAAAATCACAAAAGAATGGATAGTGCAAGTTTTCAGTCACTTTTCTTTATCCTTTTTTTAAAAATAAAATAAAATTAAGAGACATGATTGTTTGGCCACCTAATTTAGTGGACCATCCAAACGAAGGGTACTAAATCTTGGAGAAAGAAATGACATTGTGAGCACTTAGTGGTTTGCTTATTCGTTAATTTTGTCCACAAGTCAGGTCCCTTCCATTTTTTGGGATGGGAAAAAGGCCAAGTTTAATCTCATTGTGGTTTCTTAATCACCCATATTGAATCATATTCACAGCAAGTGGAAGGCTCTTTCTATGTGTAAAAAATGCATCTTCCTTTTGTTTGTTCATGTTCTTTAATCAAACCCATCACTGCACCAGCTTCAGCTATCCCCATCCAAATTCCATAAAGTGAAAAAAGCAGCAAGATTAGAACAATAAACCAAGTTATATGAAGGAACCAGCAAAATGGAGCTTTTTGTACTTGTTATTGCCCTCCATTCCATAATGGCACCATCCCGTGATTCACTCTTGATTTTTATGCAATTGTTGTTTATAAAAATTTAGAATGGTAGTGGAAAAGCTGCAGGACCACAAAGTGTTACATCTAAATTTAATGCAGTAGCTATACGAAGTGATGGTATCCCACATTTAGATGATGATTAAAGAAGCTTTAGAGCTTTGAAGAAAGCTCTGATTGATTGCTTATTGTGGAAGAGTTTCAAGCGTTTCAGGCACTCCTATTTACCCCTTCTTCCTCTTCTCTTGACACAGATTTGGCATCTTTATAAAGGAAGAACAAATTGAAGTGTCCAAAGTCATTAAAATCCTTCAAGTTCCTTCAACCATTCTTTTCCAGATGGCAAGATATGCTCACTGCATAGAAACAGTTACAGCTTTTCCATTTCTCCTGGAAGATGTTGCTGTACTAGTCTAGTGCCAATTAGTGCTAGCAACAAGTCTTTGTCAAAGGCACTAATTAGGGTGATTTGTGTATGTATTTTGACCTACCAGGTCAGCTACCACTTGGTTTGCCTAATTATAATATCAAATCACAGATTTGGATCTTGCTTCTCAATTTTCTACCAATTAAATATAATAGTACCATATACTATTATATATGAAACGACTTGGAGTAAATATTATACAAAGTAATCGCTTCCTGAAATTGGTGCTGTGGAAGACTTGTCTGTAAGTTCAAGCAAAAACACTTAAAGAAAGAGGAATCAAATTTCATAATAACAATGCTCTTACTTCCCAAACCCAAATTTCCATTTAAGACACAGTCTTGGTAGTAGAAAATTCATGTCAAAGTCTATCAGATTAATTAACTTTACGTTTCCTCTCAGACATGACAAGCTTAAGACCTGAAAATTGCAAACCAGCAACCAGTAACCATGTGAATCACATTCACTTTTGAGGCCTAATATCCCTTATTTAAGTTTTGATTATCCTCAGCGCACATAAAATGACAGCCAATAAGCAGCAATGCTTAGCAAAAAATACAATACATCTTCAACAGTTGTTTATGATTTGTTTTGTCCTCTTTCAAAGAATGAAGATGACATTTCTGATATGTTATTGAAAAATGTGACAAAGTTTGATTTAGTAGAGATTACAGAAATGACCTAACTGAAAGGATAGCTGGTGGATATTCTTACATTCATCCTTGTGGCTGTGTTTTTGTCTACCACTATGAGCTAAATCATTTCCAAATACTCTCACTCTTTACTTTCATGGTTCATATCAAACAATAAGTGCTCATTGTTAGACCCTGAAAGGCACCTACTGCTTCAATTCTTCACTTAGTGGCATATGACATAATGCACAGTAATTAAACTTAGATAAGTCAATTTCTATAAAGGGGTAACTGTAGAATTACTGCTTCCAGTAATGAGCCCAGCTGGCTGTAAATGTTAATTGAAGCCAACTATCAAGGGCATCACATTTTTCTGCTTTCTGATTGCTTTTTGGTGTTTAGCAGGTACTTTCTGTTAGCAGTAATTAGGTTATTGGGCTTATTTAAGATAAGAGCAGACAAGTCTTACAGTACATGCCACAAAAAATAAACAAATAAAGAGAATTGAACCAGACATTATGGAGAATGGGATTTGTTTGTTTGTGGGGTGACCTAACTGAAAAGCAATCTCATGCACAATTCATATATTTTCCTCTACCACAGTTGTTTGGAAGGTCAGTGTTCACCATTAGTATCCAATCATTGTTGTTTAAACATTTAAAAAATATGTGTTTACCATTTTCCTGTTTTCTCTTCAAGTTGTAATAGAGTTGTGCATCCAGGGCAAGCACGCGCATATTTTTGGTGCACTAATTAATTTTCTAACCCTTGCTTGAAATCAAAATGATACACAGGGAAGAATATGGTAATGAAGCTTCTGTTTCATGGACCCTACAGAAAAGGAAAGGAAGAAAAAAATAATGTCCCACACTAAAAGCAGTGCCTCAAAGAAAAGAAATTTGTGGTTCACACTAGCTAACGTATCAAGAAGAAATTAAGGGTTCACAATAATAGCATTCTTCACCAGCAAAGATAACAATCTAAACCCTTTATGACATTATCCACCAAAGAAGCAAATAGTAACACATGGTTGCAAATATCCAAAGGCAGAGAAGGGTGATAAGTGAATTCAAAGATTGAAACACCAACAGTTAAATCTTTGACTTATTGTTGTTATGGTAACACACACCAGAGAAGGACCAAACAGAGGAAACCACATATCTGCAACCAATGAATGTGTGCAAGAGTGCTTATGGCGATGGATTAAAAACAGGTCATTGTCTGCCTCATCCTCGTGATGATAAATCATCAAGATTGTTCCATAAAATGGATATTCTGATTAAATTAGGTCTTGACGTTGATGTCTTTAGGAATAATGGGTGGGATCTGACTACTGAAATAGATTTTGGAATTTAATATATAGAGAGAAAACACCAACTTGAAACATGGCTGCCGATGATAAGTCATAGATTTGATATTAAAATCAAGGGAATTCTTTTATTGCAGGAAATGCATGCTTAGTGTATTAGTGCATATGCAAATCCACAATCTACTTTATGGTGATGCTGTTGATAAGTCAGTAGATAGACGCAATACGAGCAATTCCATTTCACAACAAAAGTTAGTGAATGTTATTAACTTATTAATCATAAGGGAAACATTCAACTTTGATTTGAGGTCCTACCTACTAACCAGCTATTACTCCCTTCTTCACCCTTCATATTGGCATCTTAATGAAAAGCAGATGATGGGAAATTTATTGGCATGGCAATCTTCAACTCAGAATTGATTTGCTATGCCTACTACATTAAACTTTTGTCATTATCTCCATGCAATGCTTGTGGTGCACCCACATTTGTGTGAATGGTCATCTCGCTTTTGTCATCTCTCTCTCTCTCTTTCTCTGTCTTTATCATTTTGCTTCTGCTAGAAAAAGGGGCAATGGAGTGTGTTAGGTCATGCTTAACAGTTGTATTCCTTGTAACAAACTTCTTTTACTTTGCAATTTTGACATGTTGTGCGTAAATGGATTCTGATTAGGACACGTTGTGCATGAATCTAATCTATCACTAACAGTAGAATTCAATACAAATGTAATAAAATCTGTGTGGTTTAAATTAAACCACTCTTCCAAGAGATACACTAATTACTAATAAAATTAGATGGCTGAAATTTAATTATGCTGGAGCTGGATTTTACTAAGATGGTTAGTTTCTCTTCTCTGTTAGTTTAAAAGGAGGAGGAACAGAATTAGGAAACAGTTGACAAATGGGGCATGCCTTCCTTTCATTCTTGTTTTCTATTTTTGCTTGATGTGGGGGAATAAGGGGTATCTCTCAGCTTATATTGTAACTAGTTGCAAATCCATGCAACACACAGTAGCTAAAGCAGAAGGGAGAGAAGACTGGTAAAAAGAGAGAAGAGAAATAGAAAAAGTATGAGAGGGGAGAGAGCAAATACAATGACTATAAATAGTCATATTTGTAGAAAAAGAATTTTCTTTTAAGTTATAATATAGTGATTGTGCAATATGATTAGCACCTTATATTATATAATTGTACAGGGAGCCTGCACTGAGAAACAACTTGTGGAAGATCTTTTCCTTCTTTTTCAAGTTTTCTCAACTTAATTTCTCCTAACGAATCATCCATGTAATTACTGTTTTGACACAAAGGAAATGTTACTACAAACTAATGTGGCAAGAAGTTATCTGATGAGAGTGATGGAATATCATTATAAATTTGACATCCAGCTCAAACCAGAAGCCAAGCTGTGAAAATTCTTTGCAATTAGAACTCTAATATAACTTGGCAAAAGGAAAAAAGAAAATTAGAAGTCTAATATAATATTTATTCTTTTAAAAAAGGATAATAAAAGGACTAGCTAGGAGACACAATTGCATGCATATGCAGTATATAAGGGCCACCACTTGTCAATAATTTTAACGAGGAGTTATTTATTTATTTATTTATTATTATTTTTTTAACAAATGCTTCGTAAGAATTCTTATTGACAAGTTTTTAGAGGGAGTGAAGACCATGTAGACACTATAATGAATTAAATTTTAATATAGTATATAATTGGGAAATTCGACCATTAATGAGATTTTATGTCAACATGAGAATCAAGCTCATATATAGTACTATAACTACAAGGTTGTTAGCTTAAATTAATGTCTAAAAGCATACTCGTAACTCGTAACGATATTACATGTTGTTCATTCAAATGCAAGAATTATGTTGGTGTAATTTTGTTGATGCATTCGAAAAGTGACAAATTAAGGAAAAAAAAACAGAACTCACAAATTAAGCTCATAATACCATAACTCATCAGAGAGCTTAACTGTAAAGGGTAAGCATTCACTTTTCAACTACTCCTTGTTCAGGAGCTTGATTGAGATTAATGTCTAAAGCAAGCAATGATAGAAGAAAAATGTTTGTCCTTACCAAAAATAATAGAAGAACAATTATTATTATGAGAATTTCATTGAATTATTGGTTTATCCATAAACCTTTTAATGTATGTGTAGTTAAATCAATAATGACGTGATTGACAAGTTGCCTGCGAATGCCAAGATATCTTTACTTACTGAAAGAGGACACGAGCTGGTATATATACAGCAGGCTGCTAGAGAATGTGTCCTCAACTTGAGGTACAAAGTCAATAAAGAAGTCGATTATTTGCTCATAATTAATCAACATTCACTTAATTGAGAGATATATTCAATATGCTTTTTGTTTCCCACCTCATAAACCTTGTTTTGTGTCGAGGAATGAAATAAGCATATGTTTATGGAATAATGGAATCATATCCCCTATATATACAATAATTGAGGGTAAAGCTATTAGAAGCAAATCATAAATTAAAGAAAACGTGATTATGATTATTCCACAGAATAAAAATATTCACCCTTCCAACTACGATTTTCTATTGGGATTCCCACCCGATAGATTGCAGTATCTTAAGCACAATTGGTAAGGTGGTACCTTGAAATTTCAGATACAAAAAAGAGTGTTACACTTACACTATCCCTGATACCTGGAATAAGACAATTACCTAAAACTTTTCATTTTTTGTGGTGAAGAAACTGCTATTACCAAGAGGTGGAAATACCATGTGAATGAGCATTTTTCTAGTTGTCTGCGGCCCTATATGACACATATTTTGATCTCTTTTTATATTCCTCCTTGAAACAAACCCTGAAATTCAATGGATGGAATGGTTTCAAGTGCTTATAGTATCTTTTTATCTAAAGCTTGTTAATTTCTTTATGGGATAATTAAAGGTATAAGTTCGAAACTAATCGTTGATAATTGAATTATTATGATTTGGTGCTTTAACATTACAAAATGTGTGCTATATATGCTGGGGACTAAGTTGTCAAAGCAAAATGTGAGTGTGCCAATTTGGAATGCCTTTATGGAGTGTTTCAAAACTGTCAACATCAAACTAGCTACCCAATGATAGAATATGAATATAGTATCCAATTGCTTCCTGGATTGCCAATTAATTCCATGATTAAAAAGAAAACGAGAAGATTTAAAATGGGTACAAAAAAATTAGAGCTCCCCTATATTTCAGTCCAAAGAAATAGCATTTTTACACAGTTTTTGGATGATTCTGCCATGTGGATTTCGCTACTTTCTTATTCTGAAATCTCCACCGTTCATGCCACCCTTCCTTGCTCTATTTATTCACTCCTTCCCTCTCTGCTTCTTGTGCAAAAACCAACTTTCTTCTCTTTAGCTTTCACCCCTATCAACAATCTTCCTCTGCTTGAGTCCCCTGCATTTCACAGAAAAACTAACAAGTTCCCTCTTTGAGATCATCAATGGCCTGCTTAGAGGTCTGTAAAGAGGTTGGTACTAGTTTCCACATGTTATTCCTTATCTCTGAGGAGACCATTCTTCTCTGGCCCTCTTTCTTTCTCTCTCCCTCTGCCTAGCACTACCATTCATGCATTTGAAGCCTTGTTTTTTCTTTTTCCCTGTATACTTTGTGATCACCAAGAGCATTTTTGTTGGAGCACACCCATTTTGTTTATTAACTTTGAATACATTAAACACTATTAACTGTGTGCCATTTTTTTTATGTTTAAAACTTTGCAGAGCAATTTCAAAGACGAACCAGAAGGGTTAACTCTTGATGGAAGTGTTGATTGGCATGGCCGTCCTGCAATCAGAGACAAATCCGGAAGATGGGTTGCTGGAATTATCATACTCTGTAAGCTCCAAACTACAAATTTAAATTAAATATATATGTATATTTTCTAGAAAGAAGACTGGTTAAATTGCAGTACAATTTTTATTATATATTTTCCTCAACTAGTTAATGCATCAAATCATATAAGTTTACCTTCCTTTAGTCTCTTAATTTACAATTAGATTGTGCCCTTAACTATAGGCAAATTAAGGAAATATTAGATACCAGTCCTCGTATTTTCTGAAGAAAACTATTTTGCTAAGGAAGAATCCTTTTCAATCACTTCCAAGACCGGACCTGTTCTTAGAGCTTAATATACACATGCATATACATACATACGAATATGTGTACGTATATGTATTCTATAAATTTGATGAGGTGGCTGTAGAAGGTTCAGGAACATTATTGTTAAGCAGAAAATGTTTTATGAATGCGGCCTCATGATCTTTTAGATAGCTTATCAGTTATCAGTGAGATAAAGGAGGCGCTGGTTCCCAAGTCTAAATTGGTCTACAGTTCATGGTCATCTTATCAGTTCCAGATTGAAGTAAACGACAGCTGAAATGCAGGAACGTGTTCCATTTGGTACAGAAGATCCAAACTTTGCGTTTCAGCGTTAATTGTTGCATGCTAGGGGGTGTGCCAGCAACGAGCCTCGGCACAGTTGGCTCCAACTCACATCACTGTGTCTTTCTAGAGAGATAAACGACGACTTGAGAGAGAGAGGGAGATAGAGATAGAGATAGAGAAAGAGATAGATACATAGAGGCTCTTTTTGGCTGTCTTCACTATAAACACTTGAGAATTAGGCTAAACGACATGAGACTGGGAACTGGGAAAGATAGGAGGAGGAAGACATGCATAGGAAAGAAATACGTGCCTGACACGTAATCAATTATAGGATCTTGCATGGCATGGGTTCTTGCCACGTGTCATATAGCGTAGACGCATACCAGGAATAGTAATAATAATAACAAAGTGAAAGCCACACATAACTTATTTCTTTCTGTAATTACTGCCAAAAAAGAAGGTGATACACTGATATCTCAGTTGTTGTTAGTTGATTGATAGGTGATAAACGATCGCTGTTATAGTTGGTTCATTGAGTAGTCTAGTTTTAAATGGTTAAGGAAATTTGATGGTCACATTCATACAACTATGACAACCTCGTTAGGTTTTTTGATCTGAAGCTAGCTTTTCGTGTGTGCTGAGATAAAGTGCTTGAACAAGTAACATGCGTGCATGTACGTGTAAAATATGTGATTACTAGGCAGCCACTAAATTTATGCATAAAACAGTATCTTCTCTTTTATATTTTCTCCCTCCATCATTCAAATTTAGTGGGGTACTCTCAAAGATTAAAAAAAATTTACCTATATACTTTTTGTCATAAATATTAGTAGGTATTTCTTTCATAATAATAATTTTTTGTGAGCAATAAACTAATTAAGTACTGCCACTTTCTTATTGTCTTCTTGCAAGGCGGGTAATTAGTTAAATATATGATAAGTAAATCATGCCTAGAATATAGCCTTCTCCGGTTAGCATATGGAATATATAAGCCTTCATTTTAATTAGCATATCCTTTTCTCAGTTGAAAAACATAAAGGCAGGCTAATCAAGAAGATGATATAAAATTCTCCCTTCCAAGTTGCAACACCCACTCGATCCTTTATAAAAAAGAAGAGCAATGAATAATGACATGAAAATCACTTTCACAAAAGAAGAACTAGCGTCTTAGCCATGTGAAACTACAATTACTATCAGATACATCAAGCGTGACTTAATAAATTATTATTTTTTCTTTTGTTTAAAAAAAAATTAAATGATACAGTTTATTTAAGATGTGGGTGGCTTTTTTTATTTTTTAAATGATGCAGTTTCATTAAAATGTAGATGGTTAAGAAGTGAATAATTTTTTTTCTTTTAAATTAAGTTTTTTTTTTTTTCTAACAACTAAATTTTCAGAGTTACTTTTATTTTTATTTGTGAATAAATCTACAAAACTAGGTTTTTGAAAAAAGAAAAATTAGATACCAAAAAAAGAATCACCTTTATCTGTTAGTATAAATTATGATTATTATAATGATTATAAATTAAAGCGAACATATTGGGTGCTCTTTGCCACCGCTTTAAAGGCAAGCCCTGCATCTGGTGCACATGTATGGTGGATAGTGCTTATTAATGACAACCCAATATTCTCAATGAAGAGTCTCTTGGAGATGTCATCACAGCCTTTGATCTATATTTGTAAAAGAGCAGCACACGTGCAAAAGTGATTGTAATTAATTTAGTCATGCATCAGACTTTTGTTTTCACCTCCTTTTTCCATCTGAATATGGTATCCGTTAATCATTTCCTGAAATTTGTATGCTTTTGGAAGAGAATTTGCGAACGATTTCTCATATCCATCCTCAAATAGATCTTTTAACCTAATTTGTAGCCTTGTTGGTCTTTCTCTTTTGAGCAATGTGATTACACACACGGCACTGTGATAGATATGAATACGTGCATATATGCAAAAGGACGCATGTGAGTCTATTGGAGGTGTTCCACATGAACATGGCACCGAATTGCCAAAGTGTCTATGTGAAACTGAAATTAAGATATTTTGCTGCAAATTAAATTAGTTAGTTGTCAATATTATGAATAGCATGGAACCAAGAATGTATCTAACACTGTATTGAATGCATGAACCAGTGAACCAAGGTCTGGCCACCCTAGCATTCTTCGGTGTGGGAGTGAACCTAGTGCTGTTCCTGACAAGGGTGTTAGGTCAAAATAACGCTGATGCTGCTAACAATGTAAGCAAGTGGACTGGGACAGTTTACATCTTTTCTCTTGTGGGTGCTTTCCTTAGTGATTCTTATTGGGGAAGATACAAAACTTGTGCTGTCTTTCAGATCATCTTTGTAATTGTAAGTAACCCCTCAATTTCCTTTTTTCAGTAGTACATTCCTTTGGTAATTAAAGAATTTATGAAGTGAATTAATCAAATGTTTGCATTTGATAACAGGGTCTGGTATCCTTGTCGCTGTCGTCATACCTCTTCTTGATCAGGCCTAAGGACTGTGGGAGGGAAACAATTCCATGTGAGAAACATTCAAGCTTGGAGATTGGCATGTTTTACCTCTCTATCTATCTTGTTGCGCTAGGAAATGGAGGATATCAGCCTAACATTGCTACATTGGGGGCTGATCAGTTTGATGAAGAGCACTCTAAAGAGGGTCAGTCAAAGGTGGCCTTCTTCAGCTACTTCTACCTAGCTTTGAACCTTGGTTCCCTATTCTCAAACACCATCCTGAGTTACTTTGAGGATGAAGGAATGTGGGCTCTTGGGTTCTGGGTGTCTGCAGGCTCTGCCTTTGCAGCATTGCTCTTGTTTCTTGTTGGGACTCCAAGGTACAGGCACTTCAAGCCCAGTGGCAATCCTCTCTCAAGGTTGTGCCAAGTCCTTGTTGCTGCTTCAACCAAATGGAGAGTCCAAATGCCACCAAATGGAGAGGATTTATATGCCATGGACAAAAAGGAGTCCTCTACCAATGGCAACAGAAAGATTCTCTACACCCATGGCTTCAAGTAAGTATAATAAGCTAATTTCAGACTGTATTGCAGCTTGTCATCCGTATAATAATTTAATCAATTTCCATTATCATTTGTATTGCAGGTTTTTGGATAGGGCAGCATTCATATCATCAAGAGATTTTGAGGACCAGAGGCATGGTGTTTACAACCCATGGCATCTCTGCCCAGTAACCCAAGTTGAAGAAGTGAAGTGCATACTAAGACTTCTTCCAATTTGGCTCTGCACCATATTATACTCAGTGGTTTTCACACAAATGGCTTCTCTTTTCGTGGAGCAAGGTGCTGCCATGAAAAATACTGTCTCCAATTTCAGAATACCACCAGCTAGCATGTCCAGCTTTGATATTCTCAGTGTAGCTTTCTTCATTTTCCTTTATCGTCGAGTTCTTGATCCATTTGTGGGAAAACTTAAAAAGTCAGATTCGAAGGGGCTTACCGAGCTTCAGAGAATGGGAATTGGTCTTGTTATAGCAGTTCTGGCAATGGTTTCAGCTGGAATAGTTGAATGCTATAGGCTTAAGTATGCAAGACAATGCACCAACTGTAATGGGATGAGCTCTCTAAGCATCTTCTGGCAAATTCCTCAGTATGCATTTATAGGAGCTTCTGAAGTTTTTATGTATGTGGGGCAGTTGGAATTCTTCAATGCTCAGACCCCAGATGGATTGAAGAGCTTTGGAAGTGCACTTTGCATGACATCTATATCACTTGGGAACTATGTGAGTAGCTTACTTGTTAGTATGGTTATGAAGATCTCCACTGAGGATCACATGCCAGGGTGGATCCCCGGAAACCTCAACAAAGGTCACCTAGATAGGTTTTACTTTCTCTTAGCTGCCTTGACATCAATGGACTTAGTCGTCTATATTGCATGTGCAAAGTGGTACAAGTGTATACAGCTAGAAGGGAAATGTGGAGACAATGATGATGAACCTGATAACTTCAAAGTCTAATTTGCAATGGGCAACACCCAAAGGCAATGGGAACAGCATATATAATAAATAAGAGAAAGAATGGGACAACGAGTCACAAGAACTTCGGTTATAGTTGCTTGCTGCTTTGCAGTAAGAGAAAGCCCTTTTTACCCAATTCTCTTACGCCTGTACTCACTGTTTCTCTCATACCTAACTGTGATTTCAGTTTATCTTCTTGGAGCTAGCTTGTGTAAAAGTAAAACTAAACTTTGAAGAGGCAATGACTGCTTTTAGGGTCTCTAAAATCCTCCCTTCTTTCTCATTTGTTGGTTCCATTGCTAGTGATGGAATAAAATTTAATTATGTTTCCAATTTTTTAATGGTTCCCAATTATTTGCAGAACTTACCTATGCTTGAGATATGAGGTCTCTCTTCTCAGAGCTAACAGAAGCATCCGTTTTTCTGTGCTGAACCTCTTTACTTTCATGGCCATATATATAAGAATCATGCAGGCCACACTAAATAGGGCACTAGTTTTACAATAATCAAAGAGGAACAAATTTTGTGAGGGCTTTCCTATGGATTATATAATCTAATTCAACTAACTTGCAGAGGCATGATTAGTTATACGCAGATATCAAACCACCAAGAAAATCCCAACTGTCAAGCAATGGTAATATAAATTGCTGACAACATATTCAACAGTAAGAAAACAACAAAATTTTTAACATGCATGCTTTTAATTCAAGAAATTTTTAACTGATAACTTCCCACTAGCAATGGAATACCATTTGAGAAGATTTTTGCAGTAACCGTAGGTATTAATATGCAATGCAACTTCAAGATCTAAGCCACAATGGTTGCAGAAACAGTGATAGGTTATAAAATTGAGATGTGTCCTTTTAGCCAATAATAATAAGGCTTAATTACAATTTTGGTCCCCTATTTTAACCACTTCAATGTTTTGGTCCCCCTTCTTTAAAAATAAACTATTGAGTCTCTTTATATTCATAAAATGTACAAGTTTAGTCCATTTATCTTTAAGTCAAAATTCTTAGGTTTATTTCAAGGTGTAAAGTTCTCTGATTCATAATCTCACCGTTCGGATTGAAAGGCTACATCTTGTGAACCTTCTCACTAAATTTGAGCTCGATCTAACGGTGAAACTCAGCCCAAAATACCAAAACTATAAGTTTTCATCTAACCAAAAATTTAGACTTATTCACCGTTAGATCGAGCTGAAATTTAATAGAAAGATTCACAAGACGTAGCTCTTCAATCTGAACGGTGAGATTATGAATCAGAGAACTTTACACCTTGAAATAAACCTAAGAATTTTGACTTAAAGATAAATGGACTAAACTTGTACATTTTATGAATATAGAGGGACTCAATAGTTCATTTTTAAAGAAGGAGGACCAAAACATTCAAGTGGTTAAAATAGGAGGACCAAAATTACAATTAAGCCTAATAATAATAAAAATGACTTTGAGCATGTTAATAGAAACAAGTAGTATTATGGAGCGCTAATGCCAATGCCTTAATCAATGGAACTGCTCTTCTGAATTTTGAAAATTTCTACAGTATCCAACTTTTGGTGTTTTACAAATCCATAACTATGACTAAAGTAAGAATAACCAGTAAGAAGCGAGCAAAAAGATACATCTAAAGTACGCTTAAAACACAACTACCCACTATAATATTATATTGGTGAGAGAGAAAGCCGTTTCAAAGGAGAACTTCACCCATGAACCTTACGGACTTGTATGTGGTGAGTGGACTCTTCACGCCAGATTGGTTGTGCTCCACTTTGGACAAGAGTAACAAGCTGTCCCTCTTCTAGAAGCCCCTTACTCTGAAGCATGGAAAATTTTTCAGAAACATCCTATAAAAGAAACCATTAAGAGAAGGGACATGTGTGCTATCTAGACAGATATTACTCACCACTAGTAGCTTGAGAGCTCTAGAGAAGGTCTCCTCTGCATCATTTGAAAATTGCATATATATGGGCATGACACCATGATAGAGCACCAGCCTCTGCTTAATCCTTTCTCTGCAAACAATGAAATCATGTTAGATCAATTCAGTTGAGGATGTAAGAGATTGCCCATTTAAGCACCTATACCACCCTCTAATACTTACTCATTTGTGAATGCAAAGATTGTGGAGAAAGGCCTATAATGGCTCAAGAGAACAGCCATGGATCCTGTTCTCGTAAAAACAATTATGGGAGTATTAAGGGTGTTAGACATAGTTGTTGCATGGAAAGCAAACATTTCTCCCATGTGGCTCTGTTAAAAAAATAAATTAATTAGATAATAAAAGAGTATAGATCAAATCAAGAAATTAATAAACCAGTTCAGCATTAATATTACACCATAAATAAACAACATACGAAACTCAACTCCAAAACTACATATGTAAGGTACATGGGAAGACTTATGCTAAATTAAACACATACCTTAAAGGAACCCAATTGATTTGAAAGAGCAACACTACTTGAAACACTCGACTCAGTCCTTAGTGCTACCATGTGCATTACTCTAACAGCTTTCAATGGATATCTGAAGCAGTAGCAATCATCTCAAGTTAATTTAATAATAAATATCAGTTGGAAAAACATCATATGAAAAATTAATCAACAAGAGGCACACACTATTATAAACAACTATTAAATTAATTAAAAAAATCTAGGAATCAAGGTCACCAAATAAAGAGCAGTAAACTCACTTTCCATGTGCAGTTTCTCCTGAAAGCATAACTGCATCAGAACCTTCTCTTACAGCAATTGCAATGTCTGAGACTTCTGCTCTCGTTGGTGTTGGGTGATTGATCATGCTTTCCAGCATATTTGTTGCCACAATTACTGGCTTTTGCATATTGCGGCATCTTCTAATGATGTCTGCCTGTTTGGTTAAAAAGTGGCAATGAATAACATAGAACACAGAACGAAACAGTCTCACTTCCTAAATGCCAGTTAAAAGAAAATAACAATATAATCATTTTAGGAAAACAAAAGTCCCAATATGGTAGGAACAGCAGTGGGAAAAATATTAACAACATAATCATTTTACGGTTTTGAAATTACAAAAAACACCTTTTTTATATTTGCATCCATAGGCAAATATAATATATAGGCATCTGATGGGTTTAATAGGCGTACTAAAAGGAAAGGAGGTCATCTTAGAGCCAAAGGTCATAATTGAAAGTTCATTACTTCTTACAACATCATGACAGCATGTATTTTATGATTTACAAGAAGCGGGGGAAGGGATTTCCTCATATTTCAAGCACATAATTAAAAAAATCAATATGATTCCTTTAGAGATAATTAATAAAGTGAAACATACAACTGCTAATGAAATTTCTTGCTTTATTATAATCTTCCCAGTGACAATATACACTATATTACTAATTAGATATTGTACCAAAACAAAAACTGTCAATACAGTTTGTCTATTATCTCATGATAAAACTTCTAATACATATAACAAACTTTGAATAAACTGGCATAGATATAATGTTACTCCAAGCATGATATTACCTGCAATAAAGGAACTTCCTCTATTGGAAGTTCAGCTCCAAGGTCCCCACGAGCAACCATGGCCTACAAAGTAAAGAAATTTTTCACAATGAAACTGGATGCATATACATAACATGAAGAGGGGGAAAAACCATAGTAGCTTCTAGTTCATTCATCAGCAGCTCAAAGTGCAATTATGTTCCTCTTATCCCCCATGTAGAATAGGAGACATTTTTCTGAACTTTTGAGGAATAAAGTTGATGGACATTTCAACAGCCTGATCAACTTCTTGTAAAAATCAGCAGTCCTTTTCTGTATTTTGTCACCAACATAAGGACTAAAGAGCATTATTGAGACTTCTCTGCTGGAACTCAAGTATACGCTTAATTTGAAAAGTTCCCTTCTAGTTTCTCTTTTCGATACTTTGTGTCCACAAGCATGAGGATAGAATTATTTTTCTCCGTAAAAGTCTAATCCCCCTTCAAATTAGATAACTAACCACACCAAGAAAAAAGATAAATAAGAGATCCTCAGAGCCAAAGGAATCACAGATGACTAATAGTATACAAGTTTCAATCCTTGTCACTAGCAGGTATTAAAGATATGTAATATCCACAAACAATAATCTGAATAGTGAGAAACTAACCCCATCTGAGGCTAAAAGTATTGAATGTAGATTTGGTATAGAATCCGCACTCTCAATTTTTACAATTACGTGTATATCAGCATTGCGACCTATGGAAAAGGTTTACAAGAATTTAGTCCACAAAGACATGCCAAAGCAAGAATATCCAACGAAAGAAGAAACACATACACAGACAGACGCACAAACATCCAGAGACAAGCTTAGAAAGGTAATTAGACAGCTAGAAAAGTACTTTTAAGGTAGTCTTTTAACTCATGAACCACTCTAGCATCCTTTACGAATGAGACAGCATAGAAATCTACTTGGTTGTCCACCCCAAACTTGATATCTTCCCAGTCCTTGTCTGTGAAGTTGATACACATTGCAAAGAAGAACATATAATCGTCAACGTATTTGCTTATTAAAAGCATCTACAAATAAATAACTGAAACTTCATGTTTGTGTCATTAACAAATGAAACTGAAACATACCAGTTATTGAAGGAAGGGTTGCACTTTTCCCACGGACATTTAAATGACGCCTAGATTTCAGTTCTCCACCATCAATCACTTCACATTTAACCAAGTCCTTTGTCTTCGACTTAACAGCAAGAGACATCATTCCACCTTAAAACCAGCCAGAAACGACTTAACTCTTATTCAACAGAAAATCAAACTCAATGCTTATGGAAAAATTTAATAAAGACATCTAAAAATATAGTAAATTTTGGTAAACAAATAATAATTAACGGGAGAATGAAATTATAAAAATATATTACCAAATAACAAGACTATCTTACTGGTTCAACTGAGACAATAAATGACAAAATTCACCTAATTGTGATGGCAAGCATGGAATTTGCAGCAGCAACTGTGTGTACAGATGGGAAACTTATCACAAGTCCCCAAGGACCCCAACAACTTGACTCATCATTCAGGAAAACCTTATCCTAACAACGGTCAACTACATGTCAGCTGAATATATCAGCCTATTTTCTAATATATCTGAACTGCATAAAACACCACCCAGAAAATAGACTAGGCAAGAAAGGTTTTAGACAAAAATAACAACGTGCTCAGAGATTCACTAATTTGAAATTGCACAACAACATCTATGATTTTCTGACTATATAAACATTGAAAATCAGATTTTTTTTTTCAATATATATTATTCCAAATTTAAACGTAATAAAATCTGTTGTCAGGGTTGATACTTGATAGTAACAGTATTTAAGGACAAGTAGAACTCATGGTCCATTTCAACACACACATTACGCATCCTACTTACCATCAACCAGTAGTATGTCTCCAACCTCCACATCATTCACGAAATCATCATAATTTACACTAACTGTGTCTTCTGTGCTGACCCCTCTTCTGATTGTGAAATTGAATTCTTGTCCCTCTTTAAGTAGAATAGATTGAGGTACATCCCCACTTCTAACTTCAGGACCCTGAGAAGAAAATCAGCGAATGCATCTGTTATAAGTTATACTTAAAACTTCAAAACTAAATACAAGGTATAAAAAGTATGACCAAAGAGTTGAAAAGACTGTATGCTGGATGACCATAAAAAAGGTAAGAAATAAATGCAGATACCAAGTTTTCAAGCACTAAAAGTCTATGGCACATCATCGACCATCTTACAGACGGTGATGTGCACACTGAAAAGTACAATGACATGACTATTTTATGAAGGCCAATATGGTAAACATCAATTTGGGACAGCCGATATGGTCAGGAATTATATTATAGCAATCAAATTGAGTTTTGGAAATAAACAAAAATTTATAGAGTTAGAAACAATATATGCTTCACCAAACAGAGATAAAAAAATTTAGCACATAAATCTTCTAAATTTTACCCCCTCCCCCCTCTTCTGACGGTCAAAATGTAACAAAAAATGAAAGTAGATGGAGAATTAAAAAAAAAAATTATAAAATAACCAGTTACCTTGGTGTCAAGCATTATAGCTATGACCTTTTCTTCAAATTGAGCATTGTATTCTTTCACTAAATCAACGGTTTTCTTGTGCGATGCATGGTCCCCATGAGACATATTTAAACGTGCCACATTCATTCCAGCTTCAGCCAGTTTCCAGATCATTTCGCGTGAGCTTGTAGAAGGACCTATCGTACATACAATCTTAGTTTTTCTGCGTGCATTTAAATTTATCCCAGCTTGCCCCACAGTATAAATACCGGACTGCAGCTCAAATGCAGAGCTTGTCTCGCCCTGATAAATTTGAGAGAGAGCACCCAAATAGAAACCAGGTTAGATTGCACAGTGTATTCTTCCTAAGAGGTCATATTGAGAGTTTCAGATAGAATTTCAAAAACCAAGTCCACCAAGTATGATCATTGACCAATTCTAAAATTGTGGAGAAACACATGAAAAATCGATCATACAGATCCTACTAAGGAATAGATGCCCACAAATTATCTCCATGAAAACTCATTTACACAAATAGAAATGGAAGCAAACTTACAACACTCACAGAACCATTGAGAGACGTTATTTCACTTCTCTGGCTGTGCTCGATGATCCTCATCGATGGCACGGCAAATTTTTGCCGCCGAATGCATGTTCTCCTGGGTTTATAATCAAATAGGAGCTCACTCAGATATTTTGAAGACGAAAGATCAGAAAGCCTGGTAGGGTCCGATTTCAACATAGACATTCCCGAGGAAAGATGAATCGTTGCCATGGTCGAACGCTTGAAACTTGAAAGTGAGACAGAGAGGCAGAGAGAATGGACTAGAATAGAAATGTCTGCGACAACAGCGGGTGCGGAGAGTTTAAGGAAAAAGACAAGCCCAAGAAATAGCCACGCTGGCCTCTGTGTACTGTGTGTGTATGTCTTCGTGTATGTTTTGTGGTTAATTACGGGAGAGAGGGAACACTAGGACGGGAGCGAGTATCGTCTCCAGTTTCCACAGTTTGGACTTTGGAAAGGACAAAACTTAGGTAAAGTTGTATAAGTGATGGTAGTGTTGTTTTTCAATTAAAATATAATATGTGTATTATTTTATATATATCAGTGTCACTTCAACATCATATATTATTTAACGCCGTTATCTCTTTCTTCTTCACCTTCATATCTCTTTAACACTGTAATCACTACCGCATCTCTCAAAAAAGTCCTACACTCAATAATACGCTGATTTTCATTTTTTTGAATCTTTCTTTCAATTCTCATTAAATAGGGATAATGCAAAAGAAAACTCAGTTGTCATTGAACACAAGCCGCTGGTTACTATAATTCTAGTGGCGGTTTCGTGCTTGTTCGCATGTGCAATGGTCAAAATGTTCGAGCTTGGATCGAATTCAATGGCACAAATTTGGAGATTAATGTTATAGTTGCGCCAATCGGTGTGTCTTGCCTGACAAGGCCTACTCTTACGTACAAAAATGCAATTATAGCTAATTATGTGTCTGACAAGATGTATGTTGGGTTTTCAGCATCGAAGATCAATTGGGTTGAGGCACAGAGAGTTCTGACCTGGAGCTTGAGCAATACAAGAATTGCGAGAAACATAAATACAACAAATTTGCCATTTTTTGAGCCGAAATCATCATCTACGTCACTTTCAGATGGGGCAATTGCTGGGATTGTAATTGCTTGTTTTGTTTTTGTAGTAATTTGTGCATCTGGATATTTCTTGTGGTGGCGACACAAAAAATTGAAAGACGAAGAAGATGAAATTGAGGAGTGGGAGCTAGAGTATTGGCCGCACAGATTCTCATATAAGGAGCTCAACGTGGCCACTGGTGAATTCTGCAAGGACCACCTCCTGGGTTCAGGAGGATTTGGAAGAGAGATGCGGTGGTGATTACAGCGTGAAAGAGAGATGGAGAAGGTGAAGAAAAAATGGATAACGGCGTTAGACAATAGGTGATGTTGAGGTGGTGCTGACGTGTATAAAATAATACATATGTTATATTTTAATTGAGGAACAACACTACCAACACTTATAGAACTTTACTTAAATTTTGTCTAACAAGACAAAGATGTGTTTACACACTCGGAGCTCGCGGCTATGCAATGCAACTTCCTCTTTCATTTTTATAATAATCCAACCCAATATTTTAACTCTTCTCTATTTTAAGAAAAGAAAAAAAAGTTATCAACTCAAAATTAACATTTCAACCTTTTTTGTTTATTTTCAATCAATTTTCTTAAAAAATTGATTAAATAAATATACATTATTAGGTATGCTATTGCAGGTCTATTTTTTGTGTCTCTAAATCATTCAGAATTCATCGTTGGTGTTCTACAATCGCCAAAAAGCAAGTGGCTCCAACCTTTGTTTAGGGCCTAAACCTCAGGCCCACCTCAGGACCAGTCTCTTTCCCGTTAACAAATATCCAATGGTAAATCGATGACTGATTTTTCGATTATAAAAATTTAAGTGATTGAGCTACTTGCAGCTCCTTTAATCGTTGGCCCATGTACGGATCATCATCCAACAGTGGAGGCAGTGAGTATCAGAAGGGAATGAATGACACTGCGGCCGCCATGAAGTACAGAAGGAAAAATTTGACAGTTTGACTTCTCAGCCCTCAGGGCTTTTTCCTCCATAATCCAGGGTCTCACACTCTCACTAGAAAATGACCTTTCTGTTTCCATTCCAGGTGCTGCCGTGCAGATATTTTGGAATCAGTAAATAATTTTTTTTTAAAGAAAAGTAAAGCTGATATTCGTGAGGCCACGTTGAGCATATTCTACTCGCATTGAGAATGAGAATGTTTTTAGGGATAGAAACTCGCATTGAGAAGGTCATGCAGCCTGCAGGAACAGCAGTGAGGCTCTTGAGCACATGCTTTATTATGTGCTACAAAGCCAACACTGTTCGTTTTTGCAGTTGCCATCAGGATCAGGCCCGTGTGATATGTGGACCATATCTTATCCCCGTTTTTGAAGCAACAAGTTATAGCCCATCAGAAGTGTGGCCCAAAAACGAGGCTCTGTTCTACTCTCCTTCTGGCCCCGACCGGTATAGTGGCCGAGGCTCACCCCTTTCCCTTTACCTTCACCTTCACCTGCTATCTCATTCAATCAGAAATCTTGCAGCAATGAAGCTCTCTCTCAAGTTTCAAGATGATCCTTTGCATGAAGATCAACCACAGCAAATGATGACTGCAAAGGTACCCATTACTGTATTGAACCACCCATTCATTTCTGGCATCACCACCACCACTACCAAGTTGGCTTCTGACTTTTCCTTCTCCGTCTGCACTAATTTCTCATCGGGTCCATCCTTCAAGCTTTCATACTCACCTACTGCCTCTTCCACTGCTCCTTTTTCTCTTTCCCTTAAATCTGGCTTAGGGGTATTTGGTTCTCCCCACAATTCCCCTCTCATATTTTCTGCCAATTTTTCTCTCTCTCCTACATACACTCCCGTCCCAACTTTCTTTTTACATTTCAAACCCCAATTTGGTCACTTTTCACTCAATAAAACTGTTTTCTCTGACCCAAAGGCTGATCTGATCTCTGGGTCTCCCACTAATGGTCGAGTCCATTTTGATACATTATCACTTAATAATAGTGAAATTGGAAATGGTTTTGTGGGTGGGGATTCTTCATCGGTTTGGCAGGAGTTGAAATTGGAGCCTTTTGGTGGCAAAGATGAGGGCACGAACCTTAAGAATAAGGATAATAGTGAGGTTCATTCAAATAAGGGAATTGGGTTTGCCCCTGAGAGGTCATTGGTCTGGACGAATACTGGGAGATATGGTCTTTCGTCAGGAGTTGCTCTTATGGCCAGGACAGTGATGCCAGTTACAAAAGGGCTATCACTAAATTTGCGGTGGGGAGTGAATTTGCCAGGGAATATGGGATTGAAAATGCCATGCTTGACGGTAAACAAGATTGGGCTAGAGAGAGTTGAGGAAGTGAAGGAGAATAAGCAAAGTAAAGACACTTCTGACAGCGACTTGCAGTTATTGAAGAGTATGTGTTTTTGGATGCAAAGAGACTTGAAGAATTTAGAGAAGGAAAATGGGGACATGAAGCGAATGTTAGATGAGATGAAAATCGGAGTTTCAACCAGGAATTATCGTGAGGCAAGTAATGGTGTGGGGAAGAAAGTATCGCATTCGCAGCCATCAAGTGAGAGCTCTAGCGAATTTGAGCGTTGGAGAAGCAAAAAGAGTGGCAGAGAAGAGAATGGGCAAAGAGAACCAAACAAGTCCCAAAGTCTAGCGAGCGATGTGGAATCTGAATTGCAAAAAGCTATAAAGGCTGCTTCCTCTTAGCAGGTTATTTGCTACTTTTATAACCTTTCTCTGCCTTGAGAATTAAGATGTATATAAAAATCTGAGCTTCTGTTTCTTATTTGATGGTAGCAGTCATTGATTAATGATAGTGATTACTGATGTATGGTAGTTGAATAACATAGTTGACCAAGTTTAGACAAATATTTGGGAAATCGTTTGTATGCGTGATAGTGGATGGACGGAACCTCTTTACATTTTCTAGTGCTAGTTTGTCTTGATCTTGCATTGCATTACTGAGGCGAAAAGCTGCATTATGTGTTTTGCATCTTAATGGTTATTGAACTGTGAGTCAGGTGATTGGCGAGACAATCTGAGTTCCTTCCAATATTCGAAGCTTGGTGTGTTTTTTTCCCTGATGAGAAGCCTCAAATATTAGAGTCACCTATTTTTCCTATTTCTTTTTTAACTCACCGAAGAACTCCGGGAAAAAATAAAATTTCATAGTGTTGTTGCAACTCAAACTTTGTTGTGTTGGTGACAACCTCTTCTAGTTACGCAAGTTTTACTTTCTCTTGATGAAGAGCTGGTGTCGCAAATAGCAGAGTAAAATTTTGGCTAGGATAAGCCAAATAAAATAGTAGGTGCATATCATCATTGAATTTGAAGATATAGAAGAAACAATATCGTCTGAGTTTCATACTATTGAATTTCATTAAATGGAATAGTAAATTAGTTCTTCTTTCTATCCGGTTTTACATCTTAAAATGTCAATGTAATAGCTCCAACATGAATCCTCAACTCCATATTGATAGTGCTCTTTGAACTGATTTCTGCAACATCTTTTTCCTTCCTTTTTGTGCTATGATTTTTGCTACAGTTGAGACTTGAGAGTTATAAAATTATCAAAAGTGGGGAGGTAAGGCGTTTAGCAAATGGTTGTGAACAAATTTCAAGCACAGCTGCATTAATTCAGGCCCTGCATCATCATGGGGGTGCTAAATGATAAAAAGACGTCTTGTTCACATCCACCTACCGCCATCTATATCATGGGATAGAGCTTCTGAGAAGAGATGAGTGTGGGTACCGCAGCAATGAATGCCAGAATTATGAGAAATAAACTTTCTGCAGATTAGTTTAATTTCCTTTTACCAATTCTAAATTGTGATCATGCTCCAAAAGCCATGCAAAAGATGAGATAGAAGAACAAAATTAGGTGCTGTTTCGTTTGGTAAGAAGTGAAAGGTTCATCGTATATCATCAACATACTCAATTCATTCGTATGATTACTGGTTGAAATGCATCTCTAAATTCATGGGTTTGAATAAAAAGCCCAACTGAGCAACTACACTGAAGTTATTTTTATTTGGCAATGAAAGGATCAATGAGTTTAGACTGTAGACATAATTTTTGGCCCCTCCGCTCCTTTGATTTTCAGTTGAGTAAACCTACATTGCATCATTGAAAGATTTAAGATTTAATAAAATAGTCTTTGAAAGAATAATAATTATAAAATAGTTCTCGAAAGAATTGATATATGTAACAAAATAGTTTAATATTTGTTAAATTTTGAATTTTTCAATGATTATTTGGTTACGTATATCAGTTCTTTCGAGGATTATTTTATAGTTAGTGTTATTTTAAGGATTATTTTGTTAAATCTTAAATCTTTTAGGGACACAAATATAAATTTACTCTTTTCAGTTATACAAGTTCACACCCAACCTAAAATGAATTCTTGGCACAAAAAAAAAAAAAGGAATTAAATGTTTATTATTTGAGAAAAAAATAGAATTTTTACGCTATCAAAATTAAGTGTTTCTTTTTTTTCTTTGGTCCTAGATGAAGTGGTTCAAATCAAGTGTATTTCACTATCTCCCCCATATCGTATGCGGCTGTGATTGTAAACAATTAATTTTTTTGGTGTAGCAGAACAAAAAATTTATATAGCCATTTTTTCATTGTTTTGAGAAATGAAGTAGCTGTTTAACCATTGGGCCTAACTGGTGTAAGCCCAGCTCGTAATATAATAGGCTGAATACTACTCAAAAGAGAAAGCCAAGTAACCCAATTGAATGGGCTGGGTAGAGCCCTGTAAAAGGATGGGCTTCTGAAAAGATGGATCCAGATCCATTAAAATATGAGAGTTCCGATTTCCGTGAACGATGCCAATGGCGACCTCAACGGCGGGTAGTAGCAGCAGAGAAGACTATGCGAAAACTATGGTGGCTGATCAGATCTCTCAGGCGGTGCAGTCCACATCCAACCTGCTCCATCTCATGCAACAATCTTCTCCTGCCCAGGTACTCCTGTTCTCTCTTTTGACTTTCTTAATTTATCTTCTCTTTTCTTTTCACATGCATATATTTTGTGCTTTATTACTTACATTAGATAATAGTAAAATTACATAAGGTAGAAGTTTGTATTATATATGTGACGCTGAACAGTGAAGCCATGACTTGCCCTGGATTGATGAGGATTCTTATGTTATGAAGTATGAACTTTTCGTGAGTCATAAATAGAAGGAAGTGCATCAGATGTAAGGTACAAGGATTAGTTACCTTTTAGATGTAATGTAAGTCTTCAATGACCAGAATCTTGTATTGATACATTGTTACATTTTAACATCTCCCCCACCATCAATCACATTTCTAGTCTTACCAACTACCTTACGCTTCCTCATCATCAAAATTTTAAAATTTGGGCAAAAAAATGGTCCATGAGTGTTTATTCCTTTTGATTATGGTTTGACTTGGCCAGTGTTTATATGTTTGTATTTAATATTTATTGTAACTATATTATTTCATTTGCAGACCCAACTCATGAAGCTTCCTAAGAACCTTTTGGCAAAAACCTCTACCATAAAAAATACAGAACAAGTATGTGCCTCTTCCGCAGGAAGATAAGCATGAACAAAAAAGTCTAGCAAAGACTGATAGTAGTATTGTTCCTTGCTTTTCTGCTGCAGGTATTACAGCAGATGCCTGGTGTAATTTCATCTCTGGATGCACACATGGAAAATGGCCTACAAAGGTTAGAATTTTCTCTCGTTTAATTACATATACTATATTATTGTGATCTTATTTTGAACCCAAGTTACAAGTATCATTCTTGCAAGCATGAAATGAAAGATACTTGAAACTGAAAATTGAGCAAGTAAACTTGTCCAAACCTGTTCCCTGCATGATGTCTGGTATTCATGAATATGCATATAAATTGACACTATGGTCTGTC
This sequence comes from Cercis canadensis, assembly GCA_003255065.1. Taxonomy (NCBI): domain Eukaryota; kingdom Viridiplantae; phylum Streptophyta; class Magnoliopsida; order Fabales; family Fabaceae; genus Cercis; species Cercis canadensis. The sequence continues at coordinate 627,207 of QAOA01000648.1, read as the reverse complement.
CACTTTATTTACTATTCCGATCAATTCAGGTGAAATGACATACTCTGCTTATGATGTTGACCTTATTTTACACCTTTATATGTGAATATAGGGTTATGAACTTCATGATTGTATTTATTTTGCATATTTCGAGCTGTAGTAACGATTCTTTGTGATTGGAAATCACAACATGCTGCCTGTGTACCAAAATTGTTTGTACATACAGATGGTACCCCATTCTGCCTATGCTACCGTGTTAAGGACATGTTTATCTGTTTTTTTTTTCCTTTGGTTGAGGACATGTCTATCTGTTTTAATCATGCCAACTTGAATTACAACTTCTAGCAGTGTTCCACATTTGAAAACTGTAATTCAATTACTTGCAAACATGGAAAGCTGCCAGCTCAATTCACTGTCTCAAACTCATCTTCCCCAAAAGGTATGTTAGCTCTCTAACACAGGTGCAAACTGCATTTTCTTGCTCCAAATTTCAAATTGGCAGCATTATAAGTTACAATGGGGAACCGAGAAAACAGCTTCACTGGCATCTTGGTCAAAGGCTTGACACAAAAATCTTTGTTCATAAAATGCTATACCTCTTTTCTTTTCTTCCTGAGTATAAAATGCTATATATACTCAGAATTAAAAATAAAAAAAAATGCTCACTTTTTATGATGGACTTGATGACTGCCTTTAGTGCAATGGATGACTTATTTTCGTTTCATCAATTTTCCTCCTTCAGGAACCTGAACCAGCAAATCAACCTTCAGAGACGGGTTAATGGAACAGATTTTGCAGCCATTTTTATAGTTTAGTGGAAATCTCGCATCTGATCACCCAGAAATATCCTTGGAAGATTTGGATGCTGCATAATCAGTTCAAAGTCGATCTTCCTGCACGTCAAATTGCAAAATTATGCCCCATCTTCTGGTAAAGTGTTGGCATGTCCAAAGAATAGCGGTATTAGGGCCATATTGTATATGTGTATACTTGGTTCTATCTATCCACTTGTACTTAATGCGTGATACACGCTGAGAGCTGTATGATTTCCCATTTTCTTGTCTACCTGGGGTGGTGGTCAAATCAAATGAGAATGTGTTCTAAGAATAAATGTTTGACTTGAATTGCCCCAGCTGGATCGAAATTGTGTTGAAAACTTTGCAACTACAACCTTCTCAGAAACTTTCTCTTCGGAAATTGGTATTGTTGTTCTAATATTAGATTGCTCATGGTCATCATGATGAAAATGAGAATGAATTTATTTTAGTACAATATATTCAATATTGTGTTATGGTATATGTTCATATAACCTGTGGTCAGTGCCCCCCTACTAAAGCGCCAAAGCCCCACATTACGAATTTTTACCCCTTCTTAAATAATGTCGGGAAAAAATTTATATTTAGGATTTGTAGCCTATGGCTTTTTTTTTTTTTTTGTTGGAAGACCTGAGATTATATTGAACAATAGAAGGTTGGCTGTAATAAGATAAAGTGAACATTGGAATTTGATGAATTCTTGAGAATCCAATTTATGTGATCTCAAACCCCAAAAAATGCCAGGGCTTGTGAAAATTTGATCAATATTGTTACCATTTTAATGTAAGGTAGTAATCTGAATAAGGTGTCGTGTGGTTTGAGCTTATCCATATCTGTAGACAAGATATAACCAAAATAATATGCATGAGGTACAAATAAGACAAGTACCTAATATGTGATTTCTCTACATTTCCATCAATGCTAGGTTAGGAAGACTAGTACCTAATATAATATATATTCGGCAAGATTTAGTGTATTACAAAGAGTTGCAAACCCACACCCTCCCCCAACACTTTTTTGGTGTCCACATCCAATCATTATCTGCAATTGCTTATTATTTGGTAACTGACCTTTTGATGCATCCATTAGCTCTCAAATACAAGATAGGGAAACTTAGTGAATGATTTGAGTTATTATTTCAATCATATCATATTATTCTATCATTCTATGTACAATTCCTTATTGTGAGATAACAATCCATCCATCTCAAAATGATAGTGATTCATATAATGGCATCTAGAAAATTATTTGGTATATTTGATACATCATAAGAATAAAAGGGAAGAACGAATGAGAAGAGAAAAACAAAGAAAAGGCAAGTGGACGGACGAGTGGAGCCTGGTGCATGAATATATTCCGCCCTACGTGGCATACGCTGAATAAAAAGCAGTATCCACTTCATGAGAAAGGAGGCCAAGATTCGCAATGAATAGGCTGCTCTTTTTCCGTTGCTTGATTTACTGAGTTTGACTACCCAAGAAAAAGCCCTAATTTTATTTCAAAAAACTATTCGTGGCTAAAGGACAAACCAACCGGCTTTGAAACGGCGCCGTAAATACATCCCCTAGTACCCTTTTTATAAGTTCTGCACGACACGTGAAAATCCGAATCTCGTGGAAAAACGCAGACCCGCCGCAGAGAAAGAGCTCCAAAGCCGTTCTGCTTTGCTGCTCTAAGTCGAAGGCGCGGTCTCGTTCTCTTTCTCTTTGTCCCTCTTTCTTCGCTAAAAAATCGAAGAGAAGCCCTAACTCTGACACCTGGTTCTCTGCTTTCTGGACACATGGCTGCCTCACTGATTCAACCAGCTTCTCCTTCCTCGTCTTCAACCATGCCTTTCGGTTCCTCTGCTTCTTCTCTGTTCACCCGCAGTTTCCATGGCCTCAGTCTTCGAAGTTTAGCTTTTAACGAGTCTCGCGCTCGAATCTTCGCCCCCATCAGCGCGGTAATCACATATGTTTCTGAATGCATGTATTTTTATTCTTAGACTTAGCATTTATACATAAACAATAATATATTATTATGCATTTGCATTGAAAATTTGATTGTTGAACTTTCTTAATATTACTTTCGGGGTGGATGATTTTGAAGCAATTGAAGCAAGAAATTTTCTGGCTTTATCGAATTTAGAGTTGAAATGAGAAAAACGTACTAGTATTTAAATTTGCGCAGTTGATTTTGGTTGACAATTTTCTTTTTTCACTCTTAGTTGACTATGGTCATGAACTATTTTCGATTGAAAGTGAATCTGGAAGTTGTTATCGAACTTGTTCGTTATGAACGGTTTTCTTTTGCTAGAAATGTGATCAGCCCGGGCCGTCCAAGTGTGTTGATGGGAAACCAATCATTCCCATTCTTAATGAACGGACGCTGCCCAAGTTCTTGGAATCGGCACGGGTGGAGAAAACGGTTAACAGAAACAGTGACAGGTTGAAGTTATTCTCTGGCACAGCCAATCCTACTCTTTCCCAGGTAATATTTTATTGGTTCTCATCTGTTTCTATAATGTGATTCTTTGCATTGTTATTCTACTGATGAGTGAATACGCTAATTTACTGAAAGACTTAAGCAAGTGAGGATAATGCCAAATCTATAATTATTTTATTGATTTTACTTGTTAAAAAAAATAATGTGGNATTTTACTTATTAAAAAAAATAATGTGGAAAGCACAACATAATTATCTAACATAAATAATCGTAGATAAAATTTTACTTTTGTTGTTTCCAACTTAAATGAATAATTTCAAAATAGGATATGTTCGATTCTTTTTTATGTAAAAGGAAAGAGATCAAATTTGATGTATCAACTGTTCTTGGTGATATCTAGCTCAACAATGTACATCAGCTTTTTTGTTCTAAAACTCATTGTGTACTATAAAAATTATGTTCTAAGAATTAAAAATCTGAGTAACTACGAAACCTTTTAGCATATCTTCATATATAGACGGGTTGAGATGTTTTCGACTTAGGTTGCTGCTGTTTGCTGTTGATAACTTTGTGTTACTTCATCTAGGAAATTGCTTGGCACATGGGCTTGGAACTTGGAAAGATCTCCATAAAGCGATTTGCAGATGGTGAAATTTATGTCCAGTTACAGGAGAGTGTTAGAGGGTGCGATGTATACCTTATACAGCCAACATGTCCTCCTGCAAATGAGAATTTAATGGAGCTTCAGATAATGATTGATGCTTGTCGAAGAGCATCAGCCAAAAATATTACTGCTGTGATTCCATACTTTGGATATGCCAGAGCAGATAGAAAGGCAAGTACTCTGTATGCAACTGATAGGGACTTCTTTAATCTTTATGTGATGAACTTACATATCACACAAAATGGCAGATAAAAATCTTTTAGTTAAGTTTTCTACTTTATTTGTATTTTTACTCTTCTTTTTAATCTCTCTCTCTCTCCCTTTCTCTCCCCCTTCTTATGTGCATTTTAATGGAGAATTTACTAAAACATTGCCGCTTGTGGTTGGTTGCACTAAGTGATTAATGATGCGTTTGAAGTTAATCAATGGTTATAAGCAATGACAGAAGTTTGTTATTCCATGTTTCTTCTCAGACTCAAGGGCGTGAATCCATTGCAGCCAAACTTGTTGCTAACCTTATTACAAAAGCGGGGGCTGATCGTCTTCTTGCTTGTGACCTTCATTCTGGGCAGTCCATGGGTTACTTTGATATTCCTGTGGATCATGTACATTGTCAGGTAAGTTTGCTCTGAATGGTATAGTTGATTGCTTGATAGTTACATGTTTGCTAATAATGTTGTTTATGATGTGTACCAGCCTGTAATTCTTGATTATCTTGCCAGCAAGGGGATAAGTTCTAGTGACTTGGTTGTTGTTTCCCCTGATGTTGGTGGTGTTGCAAGGGCACGTGCTTTTGCAAAAAAATTATCTGATGCTCCTTTAGCTATTGTAGACAAAAGGCGTCAGGGACACAACTTGGCTGAGGTAAGTAGTTGGAACAGAATCTGTGCATTATCATTCTTCTGAAATCAAAACGGAAGTTGCTGTGTTTGTTAAGAGGATACTTCTTTGCTCTATTAACTGGTCATAGTGACTGGATCGTGGCAGTCGGATTGAAGTATGCATATCATTTAGTACTGCTTATAGGTTGTAAACTTGCGATTATAGTAGCAGAGTCGTTAGGACGAATACGCATTCAATCTTGACAAGAGGAGCTGCCACTCATTAAGTTATGGAGAGATCATGATATCCCCAAAGGTATATTTTGCAGTGTGACTTTTTGTGGTTGGTTGGTTAGTTCGAATCCTATAACAGGTGGCTTCCTTGGCAGTTTGGTCTGTCAGATAGTCTTTCTTCGTGAAATGAATTTAAGGTTTACCAGGGCTTGGTTATAGATGTATGTATTTTATTGGTTGCAATATGGATGAGTATGATAAGGACACCAATTATCCTTTTACCTTTTACCATTTGAGTTTTCTTTCTTTGTTTGCATGATATATCTGTTTCTTATGTTTGCTTTTGCAGGTGATGAACCTGATTGGTGATGTAAAAGGAAAAGTTGCAGTTATGGTCGATGATATGATTGACACTGCTGGTAGGTCAGGAATCTTCAAAGCACAATTTAACAACATTTGAAAAGACAAAGGATATTATTTTTTTAATTGTATAAACTGATTACAAGCTGGTTCAGAAAAAATTAAATTAGCAAACAAATATTTACCTTAACTTTCTTTATTAACTAAGTTTTCCTTGACAAGTTTATATTAATTTGAGACCTTTTCCACATCTTCCGATGTTTATTGTTGTTGTTATGACATTAGGGACTATTGCAAAAGGTGCGGCACTGTTACATGAAGAGGGAGCCAGGGAAGTCTATGCATGCTGCACTCATGCTGTTTTCAGGTATCCCTGTTATGCCATACAGTTTTGCTTTTACTTTTCTAGTATATGATGCAAACAAGCAAAGTTCTTAGATGTGTTGCTGCCTAAGTTTGAAGTATGTTATATAATATATATATTTTGCAAACTCTGATTTGCAACTTAAATTTCTAATTGATCAGTTCGGTACTATTTGCCAGACTATTTCTTGGTTATTGTCTTCTTTCCTTGCATCCACTGTAGCAATTAGCTCATAATGCCATGATTCTTGACTGTTATCTCACAGGTCTTACTATAGACATTCACCATATAAATAAGTTTTTTGGGCTGAGAACCATATGAATAGTTGTTGCCATTGACATCAATGTTAAGCGTTAGATATGAACCTGTATTCATGTTATCCTTTTGTTTTCTTTAAACAATCGCAGCCCTCCTGCTGTTGAGAGATTGTCCAGTGGCATATTTCAAGAGGTTATTATTACAAACACGATACCAGTCGCAGAAAAGAACTACTTCCCACAGTTAACTATTCTTTCAGTAGCAAATATGTTGGGAGAAACTATTTGGCGTATCCATGATGATAGTTCTGTCAGTAGTATTTTTCAGTGAACAATTGGAATTACTTTAGTGCAGCTGCTTTATTTAATCTATACATGTCTTGTTTATTTTAAATCCAGGCTTTTCTTTTCTCAGTTCGTTTCATTTCATTCACTCCTAGTTTTCTCTCTTTATCTTCTATTTGTTTGGATTGTTTTAAAGGCGCGCATTACATGTGCATGATAACATGACAATTACAAGCAAAACAGACACATAAACCAATTACAGAAGCACAAAATAATAATAATGAACCGTGCAATGAGGAACTAGGCCTTAACTGCTGGTTCAACCCAAATGAAATTTGGATACGAATGATCTTAAAAATAAAATAAGGTATAAGAATTCGCCAACGATACAATGCTTTTAGTACAAAACGTAGTTCAATTCTTATCAATCCATAGCAATTTTAGTGCAGGGATAAGCGATTTTAGTTCAAGTTTATGATTAGTATAAAGAGTAGGATTCTCCCTTTGGCTATGATCATTCCAAGCTAGGGTTTCTAGAAGTAGATTTTTTAAAATTCTATCTTACCCCCACTTTGACAATGATTTATGTGGCATCAAGTCATTTTACACACTATTTTAATTCACACCAAGTGACAAGGGCATTAACGGTACAATCTGATTAAAATGAATAATAATAATAATATTTTAAAATTTTTAAAATTATTTCATATTTGCATAAACATTTATTTTAAAAGGTTTCGTATGGACTATAATAATAATAATTTGTTTACTAGTTAATTATGCTCACAAATAAGTACTGAAAAATACACAATGACTCTTCTCAAAAAGAAATACATAATAAAATTCATTTAAATGAAAGTGTCACTCACTAAAAAAAATATTATTATTTGAGTACCCACTTCACCCACTAGTAATTCTATCCAAAAATAAATTGTTTGATATGCAATAATGCAAACGAAATAACTTATTATGAGAAAAAAAAAAAAAGAGAATTATTTCTGTAATGGGCCTGTATGTCAATGGGGCTAATGGGCTATAGGGCACGGATTGCCCAGAGAATTTTATATCCAACTCAAGCCACCCAGATCCAAACCCATACCCGTCATTGTTATGCTCTTAGGAACCCTAGTTTCTCAGGATATCCGCCTGAAACCCTAACTCGTAACTATAAATCGCCCATAACCTTCTCTTCTTCACACGGTCTCACATCGGCCTACCTCTTAGTTCACATCTTCCAATTTTTAGATATCTTTATTGAGTCGTTTAGGGCATTAATCTTGTAATGAAAGGGAGAAAGGTTGAGTCTGTGATGAAGATTTAATTGTGATCCAGAGGCCTTGCCGCTGATGGCACACTAATCCTCTAAGAAGTTCTGAGCTCGACCTTTTCTTTTACCCTTGGGCGTTCAATTTTTTTGTTTGTTCGTTTGTTCATTAAGAAAGGGGTAATTTTGGTGGTGGGTAGTGAATGGTTTGGGTTTTGATTGGGAGGGGAAAGCGAGGTGATGATAGCAATTCATTGGTCTGTCAATCCACTGATATTAGTGTGATGTTACCATGAATCCCGACAGGTTCTGATCGCTATCTAATTTCCCTCTCGGAATCGTTGATGATTTTTTTGTTTGTTTCAGTCATAGATCATGTCCTGGTTTTTCTATTAGATGTTGTTAAATTTGAAAAATTGAGACTTCTCTCTTTTTTTCAGCTTCTCTTTTGGAGTCAGTTTGGTTAAGGGCACATGATGAATCTCATCTAGTAAATGGGTAATTTGCGTCTGAAATTTCATTGATGCTATATCACCTTGGAGAACTGATGCCCTTAACGCTACATTATTAACTACTTCCTTTTGCAAATTGCTGCATATGCCAAAGAATCTCTATTGTTATTCGAAATTCTTTGCATTCTCAGCCTGAGTTCTGTTATTTTGTTTCCTGGTAGTTAGTGTCTGGTAGAGTTGAATGTGATTTATTCTGCAGGATTGGGTGTTTGAACTTTGAATGTTTCACCAATGTGCCAATCAACAATACCTCCGCCGAGACAATGAAGTTTCAACTTAATCCTAACTTTTTAACCAAAAGTGAACTTCGAAGTAATGCTTCACCATAAAAATTTTAAAAAGAAAAACCTGGAACTAATATCAATTGACATCGTGGCAAAAAAAAATTAAAAACAATTGATTTAAGCAAAAGTCGTTCACATATTATATAAATACTAAAAGTATCCAAAAAAAAATCTCAAAATATATATATATATCAATTAACATGAAAGCTTCTTAGATAGTATCCTAATGAAGTTAACCAAAGAAAATATAATACTTTAACAATATTAATTTATAATGTTAAATTGTTTAAACTATCTTAATTTGTAATCTGTTCTTGGATCTCAGATAACCCTCATGTTCATCACCTACGTGTTGACAAACCTACAATGCCTCCTTACTTCTCCTTCATTTTCTGTAAGTACATTGATGTTTCCCATCTTGATCATAGATTTAATAAATGAAGCAAAGAAAAGCTTTTCATTGGAGGCATAAGCCCAAACCTTCTCTCTAATCTTTCCCTCAAGGTCTTGGCTGAGCAACACATTATCAGAGCCCAACAAGCCATTTCCTTGGAGAATGTTTATATAGTAGTGGTTATCAAACCTTGCAGGAGTCTCAAAATCCAGGGGTGCAAATTTGTTATCCCTTCCCGAAACAGGGCATATGGACCTTAGAACTCTTCGGAAGGTTGTGTAGCGCTTGTAACGATCATAGCCATAATGGTATTCTGGCTTGGCTTCATAAATCCTCTGCCTGAAGCTCACACACCTTGCCCTTCCTATGGTGTGGCTACCTGTAATTGTAAACAAGAAATTCTGTATGGGATCGTCGATTATTCGATTAAGTAGTGGACAAAAGACGATTTTGTGTGATTGTATGAACAAATTTACCTGATAAAGCTACCAAATCTTCTATATCCAGGCCCTGCTGTTTGAAATTGACGATGAGAACTTCCAACGAGGAATTTGGAGCAGGGATGAACTGACTAGCTCCACTGAAGCTTGACTTGAGGGAGTCCTTTCTCCCCAGCAAGACATCCCACCTTGGCCCTCCTCTCTTCTCAGCCAAAACAAAAAACACAAAAACAGACATGATGACCCTTTATATAATGTTGGTCATCTAACTAAACAAAATGCTAGAGCTTGGTTGGAGAAGAAAATTAAAAGAGAGAAGCAGAGATTGGTATTGGTAATGGTAATGGTACCAGTTGAACTGCATCACGAGCAGCAATAGTAAGGATATCAGCACATGAAACGGTGAGTGGACACTCCTTCTCGAGTAAATACTTAATTTTATCTATGACCTCGAATCCCCGCAATGAGTTTAGATTTGGTCCTGCCTGCTTTTCACTGATCATGCCATCAACGCTGTCCAAAAGTATCGATGCATCACACCCCTGATTTTCAGTAGACAAAGAAACAACAAAATCGTCTAAGAGAGAATTATATTTATGGGCATCTCCTTTTCCTTTCAGGGAATAGAAAGAACTCCCACTAGCCACTCAAAAAGATACAAATATGTAGAAACTGCATGCACAGACAAGGATCTCTATCATGTATAATAAGAGACATACATAGTACGAAGAAGGTGGAAGACACAAACAGAATTGCTTGCAGGATAAAATAAATTTACTTGGTCCATGTTCATAATGTCATCTAAGAAAGAGGGAAAAGGAGGAAGTGGTCATAGTTACCTGGACAAAACAATCATGGAAATGAAGACGAAGTAGCGAGGCTGCCAAACGAGGATCTCTCAACACTGCTACCTCCATGTTATGTCTCACAATATCTTCCACCAAGGGACACGTCTCCTTGTAGTAGTCATAAACAAGGGCTCCATCACTGCTCGAAGTTCTAGCACTATTCAAAATCAAAAGCAGCATGATCAATGAGAGTCTAATAAACTCCATTGAAGATAATCACAAAGAAAGCGCATCCGCAATATGACCTTCCACTTGAATTACTCGGAGGGAATGTTGCACTACTTTTATACTCAATTTGCATACTCAATAAGCTCTGATAAAGATGTTTCCTTATACCGTTTGTTTGTGTTTCTTTCTGCATTTTCTTACCAACCTAATGTAGAGACTTTTCTCAGGTGAATTCACCAAGGTTAGATGCAACTAACTTGACCTAATTGTTTCTTTAATTCACTTTTACTGAAAATTTCTTTCTTTTGGTATTTGCTTTCTTGAAACTTATATAACTAGATTTTTTTTTTTCTTTTTTGGTTTTTTTTTGGAAAAGAGAAGCACCAAAAACTTCATCTGGATCTTGCTCTTTACAATATGGCTGACAAGACCTCTACCCAAATTTATATTGGACGAATCCAGTGTGTTTTAAAAAAAAAAAAAGTGTTACTGTTAACACAATCCTTCAGGGTCACCCCATAAAGGGTCCATTTTGCAGGGAGCCCATGATTACTCCTGTCGAAATGGTAATATCAATTCGTAACAAACATGCAGAAGCATATCAATGTCATTGTTAATGGTTGAAGTTCAGTGTAAATCAGTATCAGTTTACATACAATATGTTGAATCTCACAGAAAACAAGCCCACGCCCACCTTAAAGTTTATTGTCAAAAAGACAAAATAAAAATTATGTTTAATTACAGTTTTAGTTTCTTTATTTTAGTAAAATGAACGATTTAATCTTTTTGATCTTTCTATTTTTACAAAATGATCAGTTTTAGTCGTCCTTCTAACCTCCATCTAAAATCTAACAGAATCTGCTAACGTGACAATGAAAAATTAATTTTTTAATTGTTAATCATCCAGTCTCTAACTCAACTTCTTCCTCGCGTTCCTCCCTCTCATCTCTGTCTAACGTTTATGAAAACAAGCAGAAGGGCTCTGTATATTAGGACCCATCCCACTTCGCCTCTTCTGTGCTCATTTTGGATCAGTTTGCTGCAAATTTTTGCCAACACCAAAAACGCAGCCCAAATATTATGTAATGAATCGTTTGTGACCAGTTTTTACAATTGCCTTCAATTGGGCATATGCAAAACACGAAGCTTCCCTTATTTGACAGAAAATCAAATCACATAGACCCATAAATCCATCAATCAAACAAGAATCCTGTACATACAATGCTGTTTACTAACATAACCTAAAGGTTTTCAGAAATAGTATTTAAAAATCAAGAATTTTGTCCCTCAAGATCAACTACCGGGATTGACTTGCCGGTAGCGACAGCAAGCTTTTCGGGTCTGCTTTCCGGTGGTTGCATGTAAGATAAGGGCACAGAAGAGTGAAGGTTAAACCAGCTGGACACAAGCATATGATCCATGGTCTCCGTGCTTAGCTACCTTTCAACATGAAAACCAGAATAAATTGTGTTAAGGAATAGAGAAGTGTAACATATTCGTAATCTTTGCTTAATGTTGTTTGTAAATTCATAATGGTGTTGGTGGAAGCTCTAGTTTGAATTTAGAGAAAGGTTTGGGTGCAGATATAAAGGAGTAAGAGCAAATATGAAGAAAAGAAGAGAGAGGGGAAGATTAGAGGGAGAAACGGAGGAAGAAGCTGAGTGAACCGGGGGAAGACCGTTAAGAGAATAATTAAGAATTAAAAAATTAATTTTTCCTTGCCACGTCAATAGATTCTGTTAGATTTTGAACCGAAGTTAAGATGAAGATTAAAATTACTTATTTTATGAAAATAAAAAAATTAAATAGTTTATTTTTAAAATAGAAAGACTAAATAGTTTATTTTACTAAAATAAAAGAACTAAAACTGTATTTAATGTTACACACAGCTGATGAGTCCAAAATCCGAAACTAGGAAAATCTGCATTTACCAGAGGACAAAAAGGGGAAAAAAAAAGTTCCTACGTATAAGTATATACATTTATCCACTATAATATAACTATCTCAATGTATTCTATGTAGCTCAGATTCACAAAATACTAGATATCCCAGCTACTCTTGAAAACGAGCCTTCATGCACAGCTAACTAGAGAGTAACGATGCTATAGTTTGACTTTGACATCTCGAAATTTACATTAGGATACCAATTGTCTCTCATAGCCTAGCATAGATTTTCATGCCCTGCGGGGACAGTGGCTTTGATATTTATCAGTATCTAGTATAATTCCCCATCTTCATCAAGGAACACCTCTGGGTGTACTACAGCACTAGTGAAATTTAGAGCTCTTCGTAGCTTCCGATGATCAAATACTTCAACTTCAACCGAGAAGATTGAACTAACTGGCCGATGATCAGAGAGCTTCATCTCTGCACGCCTATATGACAGTTGCTTTATTCCTTTTCCTAGCCACAATATACGATCACACCTGCATAATGTTATCCATTATGAAATTACTTACTGCATATAACTTTGGCCAAATCAATAATTATATAACGTGCTCACAAAAGATTTAGGGTTGCAAAATCCAGTCTTGTACTTACCAGGCTGGAGATCTCCTCTTCTCCCCTTCTTTTGGGTTCTCACCAAGATATCTGTCAGAATTGATGTCATACTTGTAAGTGGGTGGGAAGTTTATCAACCCCTCTTTCCATCCATCAAATACATGCCCACTGCGGAGTTCTTTGCTTAGCTGCTGATAATGTGAAGTAATTAGAAACATGATATAAAAAGTAGAACTTGCCTTGGTATATTCAGATTTTCAAGATGAGCTGTGAATAGATGATAAAAATTAAAAGATCACCATAGAGGAATGTCAGAGTCTAATCAGGTGATCACACAAAATTGGGATTCCATGTCTCTCACCTGATCATTGTTCATCAGCTCATCCCACTTCTTTAAAGCCACCAGCTTTCTGACCTCTCCATCCAACATATTGATCCGGTAATTCAAATCACCGAACCAGAAAATTTGACTGTTGAGAGAAGCATTCCATCACTCATTGACATCCAAATGAATAAAAGTATGCTTCAATCATAACATAATGATGTGAATTCCCAAAAGGTTACCAAGACAAAAGTTCAACCATAATAGTTAACAGTATAGTAGTATACCAATCAATATCTTCAGTCTAGTAAATATTCTAAAGGAAAAAATATAGTTATGCTTACTCGTGAGATGGGATTGTTTGTGGTTTCTCAGCATCAAAGACAGATGAGAAGCGGGTGCGTCGTAGAATTTCATGAACATCAGAGTTTCGCCTCTGTTCAGCCCCATCCTTCTGACCCGAAGTGAGATGGGAACAAACAAAGCATAAGCGTGACTGGAAGAGAGACATACTAACTGAAACAGACCCCTGCATCAGTGAGCCTTGTTGTCACTTGACAATTGACATGGAATTTCAAGTGTCTTGAAATGCATTCAATATATGACTATGTGCATGCCAAAGAGAGAGAGAAAGGTGCATTACCTTGTTTCCCATGTAGCCCATAAGACCAACTCCAACAGGTGAAACTGACAAATTATTGATATGCCTTCTCAACTTCCTCTGCACCCAAACTGATACATATATCCCTACCATCTGCTTGCTGACAATCCGAACATACCTAGGATGTGATTTTGCGGTACTTGTTCCATTATCATCTTGGTCCTTTGGTAATTCAAAGAAAGTATCATCTTCCTCATCAGATAACATGTCAGATGCATCAGAAAGGGAGTCCATTACTTGAGGCATGTCTTGCTGCTGTTTCCACATTAAACTAAGGTTACCAGAGCTTTGGTGTGAACGTTTCATTCCACCACCATATGTCAAAGCATTCTCAGTCCAGTTAAAGCCAATTCTTGCTGAACTGCTTAAGACTCTCCGTAATTTTGGATTGGAAGTGACAACTTGGGGGATTGCATCTAATGGACGTTCTGGCCAGTCAAGATTAGTCCGAAGATCAAAGCTATATATTCTCCTCAACTGCAAATTCTTTCCTATGCCAATTACTTTTTCCACTTTCTGCTTTTCCAGCTCGGGATTGTTAACACTTCCTACATACTCCTCATCCATTATATGTAATGGATTAGCAATAGCATCAATATTGTCTGCTAGAATATCATCAGCTGAAGAAGTTCTTAAAACAGGAGAAGGAGGGGCACTGTAGCTTTTGTGTTTGCTTCCAGGTTCTGAGGATCCATTTAGAGTTCTTCGCATGATTTGCTCCCATTTTGCAATGGGTGTGTTATCCTCCGCTCCCAGTACATTCCCAGCATTCAATGGAACTACTTCTTGGAAACTGAAAAGTCGAGAGTTGATATGTAAGTCAACAATATAGACATTCTCAGATGACCAATTTTACAGCACCTGATCAAATAAGCACAGCAAAGGCTATGTACAAACAACTGACCCCATCAGACCAAAGTTCACGTAGAAGGCTAATTATAAAGAAGGACAAATATGTGTGGCAAGTCTGCACCATTCAATTTTGTTCCGAATGGTAATTCTGATGAGGTTCTTCCCATTATTTGGTCATGATAGCATGTATATTACATAAAACAAGCACTAAGATCATGGAAGCTTGCTCATGAGAAATTACATAAACTAGGCTGAAGATCACACTTGAAATATGGATCATGGATGGACAACACAATCATAACAACACGCAGAAGAACATGGAAGCTTCTTTTAATCCAAACAGCACTAATTGTCTGGAACATAAATAGGTTTTCAAATTTACAAAACACAAACTTCTGATCATTCAGGAGAAAATATGTGGAACACTACATCAGTCAATCTCTTTTATGCACTGATTCAATAACAAAAGTCACCAGACTGACACTCCATGCAAAATAATATGAAAACAGAAGGAAAAGATCTTCATAATCAATCAATATAGTTAACCAACGTAAAGCTACATGAACATTATCATAATCAAGATGAATGTAAGAAAAGATAAAGGCTGTGTAAACTATTAGGTACAAATTTCAAATGTATCAGAAGTGCTGCCTACAAATCCCTGAGTAACATGAAAGTTTGTGATTGCATATCCGAAGCGATCATGAGGACACAAATGTCACAAAAGCACAAACAGGTGCAAACACAAGAACAGTGCGAGGGTTTTCAAGGAGAACTCACTGAATGTAATTCACAATTAATCTTGGTAAGCAAAAAGTAACAGTATAAAAAACAACGCATCAAGCAACATGACAAACTACTCACCCAAGAATGTAAATATCTGCTGGCTCTTTGGTACAGATCCAGTCATCAATCTCAAGATCCTCACATGGACGTCTTCCAGCAACATTCCAAGTGCCAATTGTTACCCTGCAAAAAAAAAAAAAAAAAATTCATGATNAAAAAAAAAAAAAAAAAAGTTTCATGATGCATTTTATTAATATAATTTAATGTACACCTAAAATGTAACATACTAGCATAACCAGATCATCACCAGACCTCACTTCCTCCGTATTTATGTACTGAGCACGCAGAGTTTCTGATTTTCCTCTTCTGTGTCTCACCTTATAGCCCTTAGAACAAGTATCTGAGTTACAAATATCAAAATCACAGATGAGGATCATTTTAAGACTCTGAACTCATCAGGTGTCAAAAACATTAAAATCATTTGAAATTCACAAGAATTAATAAAGCTGGTTTGATGAAAAAGTTCATTCGGCTTCATATACTTCTTAGTTAGTGTAACATATTTAGAACTGCTTTAGACTTTCCTTCTTTCTAATAAGGAACTCCCGTCCCCTTTCTTTTACACTTTCTAAAATCCATTAAACATTTTACCTCAATAGTTGCATCAGAAACATCAGAAAGTCATGTAAAACTTGGTCAAGTTTGACTACAATTAAGAACACAAATTTTCAATATCTAGCAAAAGGTAGGAACAAAGTTATGCAAAGATACTTGAATCATGACGAGATGTTTTAAACAATCATAACCATACCAAGCTATGGCAGAAGGTATGTAAGATCAAAGACCACACAGACAGACAATTTTAAACTTGAATATAATGAAAATAGTTTTTGTCATTTCTCTCCTAAAAAGGAATAAAGTATTGCCTGATGTTTGACTTGGGAATATGGACTGGATCCCTTGTGTTCCAAGTGGATTATCTTCACGTATGCGCATTCTTGAATCCTTGTGAGAGTAAGCTGGATGAAAATTGAGTACAAAAAAGGAAAAAAATGAAAACAGAAACAAAAAATTTCAAGCTTAGCAGCAAAAATATATAGCAAAACACAAAGCATACCATCATCTTCACTCTCAGTTTCAGTGTCCACTTCATCTTCACTAAAATCATACTCCTTGGGCTGTATATTTAACCATTTCTTCATCACAATGGAAGGCCAAAAGGCCTGCAACGAAATTAAATTAGGGAGTTTTCAACTATCAAGAACCATACAACTGATATTTGTTCACAAATAGCAGTGAACGATATGTGCCAAACAGCCAAAGCATGTTAAAGCATACCTCCGAGCGCTTTCCCCTCTTTGATTTCATGGCCTCAGGTCAAAAGCTTGCAATGGAAACCCGATAATACTTATGTACTGTGCAAGACTTTGAAAGCTCAAGCTCTTAAATATGGAAGAGGCCACTGACATTTGTTTAGGCACTATTTTAGCCGTTACTATTTAAATAAGATGATTGCAGAACGAAAATGAGCTTATTTTGAAAGCCCAATTGGAAGATCCGTGTTAGGACCAAATAGAAAGGACAGAAATTGTGTGACAATATCAGTATTCCACGATCGCAACTTGCAGAAGAAAAATAATACTACTGGTCCTCATTGCGCGTCACAAATCACAATTTTCTGATAAAACACAGAACAACATATATTAATATTTGAAATTTCGGGAGAAACCTAAAAGAAAGTCCAACAACACCATAATGTCGTTTTCAGGAAACACTTAGTTAGCAATTTCTGAAAGATGAACCACTACGAAACACAAGTTCGGCACTCATTAGGGGAAAATAATTCCATAAAAATTATTTAATCAGAAATTCAACCTCAGCAGCTAGCAAACAACAAAAATTACCCAAATGGTATTTAGAATAATAAAGTAAATAATGATATCTCTTAGAACTGAAGATTACCCTGACCCTACAATATTAGCCACAAATGCTGCTTAGATCAGAAGCCAATACAGCGTACACCAAAACTGATGAAGACTGGCAACGAAAAAGCAGAGATACATAACCAAACAATAGAATAATACGTACAATTACAGCCAAGATTTCCAAATGACCCCACAAATGAGAAGATGCTTTTAAGAACTACCCTAATAAACACAACAGGGGTTGACACTTGACACTAAACAAATGCATGTTGAGCTGAAAATGGACAATCAGATAGTAAATTAAACAAGATTATATCAATGGACAGCTGTCAACTCATTGGTGAGGCGGTGGACTAAAACTTTATTTTTTCTGCAAATACACCTTTAGATTATGCAATATTTGTGTTTATGCCATGTATAGAAATTGACGTGCTCTTTATAAAATTGAGTGAAGAGTGACCACAGATGTGGACCCAACGCACTATATATGAAGGTTCTGAATTTTCAACCGTAAAAGTAAAAGGAATCCATCTACATGGAAGTCGGTGGCGGATAACAGATTGACATAACTTGTTCTCGTTGGTTTGAATGCTATTTGCTGCAAGGATTAAATAATAATATGAACTTTTTTGGGTCGCATAGCAGCCACCCAAAAGTGGAAAATGGAAATGAGGGAAGAAAAAAAAAAAGTGGAAAGTTTCTTGCTTGTAAATGCTCTTGTGACAAGTGGAAATGTGTACGGTAGCTGTACCGTTGGAATATGAGCTGTGTGCGCGTTAAAATCTGAGGGCCATAGAGCAGCCTCTCTTGGCGTTGAAGTCAGAAACTTGAGAGACAAACTTTCATTTTCAAGGTTTGCACTTCTTCCTGTTGTATTATGAATTTTGTCGACATGTTTGTGATGAAAAGATTCAATGACAATAGGGACGTCACTGTTTAAGAAAAAGAAGTATGGTTACAGGCAGATACTTGAAGAAATAGTTTTCATAAAAAAAGGTCCAGTTAAGAGAAAAGCTGATTAATTTAATGAAACCTTTTAGTGCATGACTTTGTTTTGAAGATTCCAAGCTCAGTTAAAGAAGTAATCTTTTTTGTATTTGAAGGATTCTTTTTGATTAACCAAGAAAATATTGGGAAAAAAAGATAGTGATCAGTTCATTGCATTACTTCTCAAAAATAGTTGCTGTTCGAAGATTAAGTCCTGTCTTTTGCGCAAACTCGGCCTATACAGATAGATAAAATCTTCCTTCATATCTTTCCTCATGTTGCTGTCTTGATGTTCTGCCTTTTTCATCCTACTAAGTACTAACAACAGAGGAATTGTTCCAAATTCGAATTAAAGTTCACAGGAATAAAGCATCAAAGGGCATAGAACTGAATGAAGGCAACGCACTAGTCACTAGTCACGAGTCACGACGCAATAGCCAATAAGCATCTTTCAACTACATCTTGAGCTGCCAAGTCTAATCCAAAGTAACTGTGACAGCCCTTGATGGTTCTTCCTTTTAGTGGGGGCATTCCACGTTTCATGTGGGTAATGATGTGTTTAATAGTTCTCACATACTAAATTTTATTTTGGAAAAAATCTAAAAAACTCTTTTAAACTATGTACTGTGTGCGTTTTACTCCCAAAACTTTAAAAACATAAAAAAGACATCTTTATACTATTTAAATGTGCGGTTTACCCCCAAAGACTAGATGGATGTCCATTAATGAACGTAAAAAATCACGTGTCATGCACGTACAGTGTTTAAATGTATAATTTTCCTAAAAAATTAGATTAAGTGATTAGGTACGAACAAGAGGGATCCAAATCCATTGGCAAAGGTATTCGAGAAAATGGAGCAAGATGGATCTAGAGGCACATCAACAATGACATGCTCGTATTTGTCAGTGGCAACCTCTAGCTTGTTGGTGAACAACACGTCCTTAATTGGGAAGTTTTAGAAAGGCTTAAATGCAGTTTTGGTCCCCCTATTTTACCTGAATGAACGATTTGGTCCCCCTATTTTGAAAAATCATAAAATGGTCCTTACTGTTTACACCTAAGTTGCACTTTTGGTCCAAGACAATAACACCATCCAAAAATTGACGGTAAGTCTGACGTGGCATAGACGTGGCAACTATCAATATGCCAGATGTCTTTCGAATGTCTATGCCACGTCAGCCTCACCGTCAACTTTTGGACGGAGTTAGTGTCCTGGACCAAAAGTGCAACTTAGGTGTAAACAGTAAGGATCATTTTGTGATTTTTTAAAATGGGGGGACCAAATCGTTCATTCAAGTAAAATAGGGGGACCAAAACTGCATTTAAGCCTTTTAGAAAATAAATTTAGCACAAAATCCCTCAAAGGATTTACAGAAATTCGTTATTAATTAGAGAGAAATCAGAGAAGAAGTAAAATCGCAGTTAGGAACTCAGAAAATCATAGCTAATATCCTCAAAACTTGATGAAGATTGAACCATTTGAAAAAAGAAATTGCTTGGGTAGTGTTAGAAAACGAATTTCGCACAAAACTCCTTAAAGAATTTGGAGAAAGATTGAACAATTTGAAAAAAGAAATTGCTTAGGTAGTGTTAGAAAATAAATTTTGCACAAAACCCCTTAAAGAATTTGGAGAAAGATTGAATCATTTGAAAAAAGAAATTGCTTGGGTAGTATTAGAAAATGAATTTCACACAAATCCCCTTAAAGAATTTGGATAAATTCATTATTGACTAGAGAGTAGCCAGATTAAATGACACGTATTGTTGTTGCTGTTGTTGCTGCCTTTAGCTTTTCGTGCTTCATTTTGAGCTTCAATCTTAAAACTAATACCATAATGTTGTTGTAAATTTCACAAGCTTTAAAATGGTATATGATTTACAAATTTTAGTTGAGAAATGAGAGGGATATGAAGAGAACCCGAATATATTGAAAATGGGCCAACTTTTGGAAATGGATACCCGCTAAAAGTTAAAAATGATAAATTTTGAATATTACTTTTTTACCCCAATTTTATAATTTTTTTTATTTATACCCTTATAAATTGTATTATGGCCCAGATTAATCACATCATGTACAAGGCACGTGTTTATTTTCGTCTATTAATGGAGGAACATCAGGGTCTTAGGGGTAAAACGCACATTCTAAAAGTTTAAGGAAGTCTTTTTTACGTTTTTAAAATTTTTGGAGTAAACTGCACATAGAGCATAGTTCAGGAGGAATTTTTTGAACTTCTCCCTTTTATATTTTTTTAAAATTATAATATATGTATAAATAAGTTATAAGCTATTAAAGGTGTAATCGATCCGGTTTAGTCCAATTTACATCTCAAACTGATCATCAAACCGACCAAATCATCTCAATTCGATTTAGTTCAATTTCTAAAAATTTTAAGAATAAAACCGAACCAAATCAAATCGGTCAAACTCAATTTCATTTAGTTCAGTTAGTCAGTTTTTCATCTGCCTTTAATGCTCTTATTTTCTCCTTCTATATTGACTTGCATTTCATTTGGCATAAAACTATTTCGTCCTTTAAGCAAAAAAGGTTTGTTCTTTAAAAAAAAAAATGAAGGAAAGTAAAAAAGAAAATAACACTTCATTCATTTGTCCTTGAACTCTTTGCTCATCTCACACAACAGCTCCACTTTCCAAGAATGACAGAACCTAGGTAAAAGCTTGTACGAGACAAGTCCATGTGAACTACTTTAAAATTTTTGGTTTTCACCCTCAATATCAATAACCCAATTAAATTATAAGGGATGAGAACAAATGACTAAAACTTCTTCTCCAACTTCCCAAAAAAAATTAATTAAATTACAAACAAAAAAATAAATAAACACCCAAAATCAACTTGGCCCCTCCCTCATGCAGCATAGATGGATAAAAAAGGTTAGGTTTCAGATTGAAAAAGTCAATCTTCAAATCAAAACACACACACACAGAGAAGGGAAAAAAGAAAAAGATAGCAGAGGATAACAGACATTGAGAAATATGAGCTTAAGCGAGGAGAAGGAACAGCAGAACTAGTTGAAACATACAAAGGTCGAAGTTGCTCAGCAGTGTAGGCAAAGAAGCAAACTCTTCTGAAGCAACTTGTCCCATCCTTAGAGGCTATCTCGGTCTCCTTCTTTTTCTCTCTTGCTTCTCTCTCTTCTCTCTAACCTCACTCTCTTCTCGAATCCTCTCCCCTCTTCTCCTCTTTCTTCTTTTTTCTTCCCTTTTGCTCTTTGTTCTGCCCTCCTGTCGAGCTTCGACTTGTGTTGTCTGTATGTGGTGGAACGATGGAGAGAGTTCAGAGGGATAGTAGATTGGGATTGCAGAAAAGAGTTAAGGGGGTTTGGTATAAGATTTTTTTTTAATTTTCTGAAAATATTAAAAAATTAAGATTTTCATTTTGGTACAAAATTTTAAAAAAATATTTTCTAAAGAATTTTTAGAAACAGTTTTGAGCCAAATTTTTCACAAAAAAAATTCTACGGGAATATGGAATTCTTATATTCTTATATCATGAAAAAATTTATTAGACATAAAAAAATATATATACATTTCATTAATAGCATAATCGTAATAATATCAAAATTAAAACAAATAAATTAAATTAAATAGAAAACAAACAAATAAAAATAAAATAAATAATACCAAAATTGAAAATTATTTTTTTATCGTGCATAAAATTTTTTGGACCCAAGTGTATGTCAAGAAAAAAAATGTTCAGCTATGAATCAATAGACAAGGAAAAGAAAGAACAACAGTAATTGTTTTTCTTTTTACCGTGCATAAGGTCTTCATTAGCCAAAAAAAAAAAGAATTCATAAGGTGTTGAGACAAGAGTAAAATCACGACAATACACAAAGTAATTATTTTTCTTTTTTTGGAATTGATTATGAGATTTTGCCCAATTAATTCTCTTCAAATCTAAACAAATTAATCCACACATATATTAGTGATAATGACAGTAATAAGAGAAATTATTTTGCTATGTCTAATACAGAACATCAAAGCAACCAAAACATAACATGTACCAATAAAATTCAGATAATTAGTCAAAGCATAAATGTAAAAGTTATTTTCTAAAACTAAAATTAAGGGTACTTTTGTAAAAATAATAAATATTCCTAAAAAATTAGTATTTGAACCAAACATAGGGATAAGAAATATTGTCTAACATTTTCATGAATATTTAAGATTAACTAAACATAAAATGTAACTTATAAACCATATTTTCAAGAACAAGATTCTCAATAATAATGTTTCATGAGAATGAAAAAAAAAAAAACTTGTATACCAAACACCCTCTTAGGGTGTAGGAAATTTTTTATTAACTCCCAATTAAAATGGCGTAGTTTTGAAGAAGTATAATTATTATATATAAAAATTATATAACAATACATATATATTAAGGAATCGGTTCGGTTTAGTATTGATTTTTTTCATTGAAAATAAAAACTAAACCGACCCCCTCAATTTTTTAGCTACAAAAATTAAGAACCGGACCGACCCTTTTAGTTTGGTTCGATTTTCCTTCGATTCGGTCAGTTTGGTGGGTTTAGCTTACACCCTTTAAAACTACTATAAATACATAAATTTATTCTTAAAGTATAATATTTAGGTCAAAAAGCCTTAAGTGGAAGTGCAAAAATTGTATACTACTATTAGAATATTGACCATCTCAGCTTAGAAAGAGAGAGAGAATTGACTATCAATTTTTGGCCTGCAAAGATGTCTAGCATAAATTGACAAAAAAATCCCACTTGAGCATACCACCAATTTGGTTAGCAGGGGATGATGTCGGAGTTTTTGTTTTGACTACGAGGGTAGCAGCCACTTCGGGCTTTTCAAATCCTGTTAGATCTTAGAAGGGATTTGGTTTTAAATGAGCCCACCATTTAAATACATTCATATGTCGAAGTCAAATATCAACTATTACATTGATTTAATCAAATACTGCACAACAAAATTATAAAAGTATCAAGAGAAACAGAGTAAAAAACAGAACAGTTCCAATGGCAAATTTCTTGTAAAATTAAAAGGTACAGATTCAACAGTTAAAAAACAGAGAGATAACTGAAAATGCAATGACGTAGATAAAAAAAAAAAAATTCAGAGTATGAACAAGTTTGTAAGAATTATTTTCTTAAAGAACGTCTCTTTAAAGAATATACAAAAAAGTCTTAAAAGATTTTGATTCATAAGTTTTTTAGTGCATGATGATTTACAACCCTACAAATTCTCTCTCTTAATATTTGAGGGATTACTTTTTTTTATTAACAAAGAGAGTATTGGAAAGAAAGACAGTTATCAGTGCATCATCTTCCAAAAGTTAGTTGGTGTTAGAAGATAAGCCTGCAAAATTCTTATCCCTTTACTGTAAATTGACCTAAATTTATAGAATCTCCCTGCATATTTTTGCTCACCTTGTTGTCCAATTCTTTTTAACCTTTCATGGTATTCACGACAGAGTTTGAGGAATAATTTAAGGTAAGCATTACACCCTTATCAATTGGATGCTCCAGTATGACTCACATGATAATTTTAGTATTATTATAAATATTTTAAAAAATTGAATTATTTATTATCTGTTATAATACATAATTTTTTATAAAATATAAAAATAATATAATATAATAACATATATTAAAAATAATTTTTTAAATTTATTTTTTGATACGTTTTTTTATATTTTATTATTTTTACATTTTATAAAAAAAAATATGTATTATAACACATATTTAATAATTTCACTTTTTAAAATTTTTATAAAAATATTAAAATTATATTATAAATCTCAAAAAAGATATAACACTACTACTCTGTAAGAAAAGTGATATCACAGCCCTCACCTCTGAAAGTTGATAAGAATAAAGAATGAAAAGGCGGAAACACATGCATTATCCATTCATTCACAGCTCAATAAGCAGCTGTCAAGTGTCAACGACGTCGCTGCCAGGTCTAATCAAAAGTTGAGACTTTGATGGCCTATTATGGTTCTTTCCTCGTGGGAGTATAAAAATTCTCCATTGAAAATTACGAGTGGCTGAGGAAGATGCCTAGTATTAGGTGTGATAGAAAAATCCCACTTGATTAGCATGGTTTTGTATATGGTACATCACTAATTTGATTATGAGGGGATTTTTTCTGCGTTTGACTTCGAAGATTGCAGCTATTTGGCTTTTTGAACCCTGTTACAATTTAGAAGTTAGTCAAATATCTCCCACTAAATATACTTTAATCAAATGAATACAACATAACAAAATTTTATGTCAACCCATCAAATCTTGTCAAGGAATTTAGAGAAAAAAAAGGAACTTCAATCCAATGGGAAATTTCTAGTGAAATAAAATGATAAAAATGTAGAGGTTAGAAAATAAAGATAAATGAAATGACACAGATGAAAAGAAATTTCAGAGTATGAAGTATGAACAAGGCATGATTTCACCAGCTCTCAAGTTTTTGCTGTAAGATGAGACAATTTAGTAGTTTTCATTGTAAAATTATCTAACTTGGCACTTGAAAATGACTAATTATGAGGGGCTTATTTAACAAGGAAAATTCAAACCTGTGATTCATGAAAACAACATGCTATCGGTACCATAGTTGTCTAGTATCCATCATTAAACTTCATTATGGATCTGCATTAACATTTTGGTGGGTACACTAATCTTTTTATTTTTGTCCTTTTTATTATAGTTACAATCTGTTCACACTGCTGGCTTCCATCATCTGTCAGACCCACACACAAAATGAAAGAACATCAGATAAGAAACGGATATAATGAATATCAACTGGAACAACGACAAACAATTAAAATGACGCCCACTACAGTGAAATAATTGAATGTGGAAGCTGCTGCTGCGCTAGATGATTAGGGGTGTTTGGGTTTTGGGTATATAATGGACATAAGTTCAAAATTATATAAGTAGAATGACCAATCGGAAATAGCTATATTATATATAGCTGTTGTAATGGAGGTTTGCAATATTGGAAGTCACATTATCAAAAGCAAAAATGAGAAAGAAAATGCCACCAACACCCCTGTGATCACCTCAATTCAATCGATTTGAACCAACACACACAAAGTTCCCTACAATCTACAAAGCATAATTGTATCTTTGGAAAAGACCCAATGAACTGTCATTCTCCAACTAAAAGAGAAAAAGGGAGATCAGTTTCCAATCCTACAAAATAGAGAAAGATAAAATCATATATAGCACAGAAAAAGACATGCACTAAATGCTCCCAAGCAGTGATGATCGAATAATGGTGCAAATGTAACCACCCTTTTGCAGATTTTAGAAATTGTATGGGAGGAGGAACCATAAACACATGATTTATGCCTCTCTCTTTTAATTTTTTCCACTTGTTTGTGTTTTTGGATTGTAGCAAAGCAACCCACACGTAAACAATAATGACCAAGACAGGTTTCGGTCAGTGACCACCAAAGGGGAGCACTTGGATTGAGCTCGCGTCAACGTTCTCTGAGGTGGATACAAGTAGGAGAGCAGCGTTGCAAAAAAGGAAAGAACACATTAAAAGTTTTAAAACAAACGGAAAAGAAGAGCCACTCGACCAAACCACTAGCTACTAGCTAACAGAAAAACATATATCTTCAGCTTTTTCCTGAAACACCATTTTATGCTCATATAAACTATAAAACCTTGACCAATGATTCCTCTTTCAAGAAAGGGAAAGTACAAGGACTTCATTAAACAATCAAAAATGAAATTGGTAGCTACACCTACACATTTAAATATCTAAGGTACCATTTTATTCCTAGTTTAAGTTGCATACCTTCCTCAAGTATTGGCTGCCATTTTTTTACTGTTACTACCATCAACTGCACATTACATTAATTAATTGCCTCAATTAATTTGCAGAGATTTAAGGAGAGTCCATACCTGTGCCACACTAGCTTCACTCGCTACCATACAAATATTCCCGTCACTCCCACTAACATCTTATTCTTGGGAAGCTTTTAATAAGCTGGCATGTTTATATTGGTGTATCACATATCAATCTATTTTCGTGTGTTAGTGCTTACTTTTAGGATAATAAGAATGTAGAATACTTAAAAAAATTTAAGATATATATATATATATTTTCTTAGTATCTCGGTTATATTTTAAGTAATTTTTAATTAAATTTTTTAACTTTTTGAATATCCGATATTTCCAATATGAAATATCTTCTACTTATATAAAAATATTAGTCTACCAACCTTCTCTTAAATCATTTTCTTCTCTCTACCCATTTTTATTGGTTGGATTTAGTTAACACATGTAAGATAGGTTATTTGTTGCAAAATTAATATTGTATTATGTATACCTGAGGGTGCATTCATAAGTATCCATCTATCTTCCATTATAAAATTAGAGAATGAAGATAAACAAGTCCAAAAAAATTCCCATACTTGGATAATATTTGTAGGCTTAACAAATGGGGCATTTGTTACTTTGTTTTCTCTTTTTTATTTTATTTTTTATTTTATTTGCCACTTCTGCCGTCAGACCAATTATACTTCTGTAACTTTCATCAGAACTCGACCCAAAGATAATTTTAATTATTGGTTCTTAACTCCTCGTTACGAAGATAACTTAGTCTTGTCCCAAGATACTTATCCTAATGGCCAAGAAAAATACTTCTTAATCCTCATTGGTCCCGATTCGTGATGCGTCCCACGTTCATTCCATCATTGTGCCCATGCAATTTTTTTTTTGAAGATGCACTTTAATATTTTCAAGTACAAGTGAAACATATTAGTTAAAATTAACCGTTTCAATTTTTAAAAAATTATATTAAAAAATTATCTAATGCTTGATATTGCAAATTAATTTTTGCATCCACTGCCTAATGCAGTTTTTCCACGATGATAATTAGTAACATTAGATGCTCAAGAGAGAAAAGGCATGGAAGAATTGTCAAGCTAGAAGGCCACGGAACAAGTTGAATTCTCATGGAAAGGTGAAAAAAAGAAAAGAATGATTAGTTGAGTAAGCATGTGATTAGTACATTTGTATCTTACTTAATTTTTAATAATTCCAAAATAAGATTAATCAAGTTAACAAGTTCTTAATGGAGGTAATTTTAAGTGGGCAATGCATTTGTGTGTTCTGGGTACATAAAATTCACTAGTCTTCCAGCTCAGCCATTTTGCCAAAGGGCGTTCATTCCTGGCTGAGCCACGTCACAATCTCACTATCATAACCGCTTCATTACTCTCCTAATCTATGAACATAAGCAACGTCACAAGAAATTTTCATGTATTAGCACAATATTACACACAAAAGAAAGATGTTGCCATGTCAAGGAAAAAGTGATGGAGATCCAGAAAAAACTCGAGTTGTACACGAGCTCAACAACAGAAGAAAACGATTTTTCTGAGCAACTTCTAGTCACAATGCCATTGTACAAAAACAATCCTTGAAAGTCAACTTGCTATGGTTTTGGACAGCAAACCACAAAGTGATCACATGATAGTGCAGCGGCTCCTTTCTTCAGTTGGCTGTGAAGCTGCTTGCGAGTACCTGTGTGACTCAGATGGGTTGTATGTAAATTCCGAAGTATCAAGCCCATACTGAATAAAAAGCAATATTAGTGTTAGAAGTATACATAATATAAAAGACAAACAATGGTATCATCAGTAAAGCAAATAGCTAATGCATATTCATCTAATCGCTCCTAATACAGTAACAGTCAGCGACGGTCTAGAACAGCCGGTACAAGTGAATAATGGGTGTTCATTAGGGATCCTTAAAAGGACAGAGTTGATTGAAAAATGTTCATGTAAAAAACTTATCCTGCATATATGCCTTTGCATGAAGGCTTCAAAAATAATTCAGTGTTTAACCATTTATAAAGACATCAATTAAACAGAATTTTACAAGAGTGATTTAGATGCAATACTTCAAAAAGTATCACATAAATCAGCTTAAAAGTCATTGTATTCTTGCATAAACAATGCTGTTTCAACGATATTGTATTCTTTTGGAAATGCAAAAATCTCATTACTTAGGAATTTCATCACAATGCTCAACTAATGTATAGACGGAAGAAACTACTAAGAAAAATTGTTGGTAGTAAGAGTAATGAAAAACCAAAAATCATATCCTTATATGGCAATTGTTATAAGATAAGAGCACAAGACAAACAGATGAAGAATGCCAAAAACAAGATTAGTAATTTAGTATATATGTGAACTGCAGATAAAGAAATTGCACCTTCTCCCTCATCCTTGTACTCCAAGCATCACTTCTGCTTGGACGCTGGTCAAGTGTGCCAGCAACTGGTACACCCGTTGCTGGGGCAGGTGGCCTGTTGAGCAATGGCTGCCGGATTTGCTGTCTTGGAGCAATGAACTCATCATCACTGTCATATTCAACTGGCCTATTTGCGGCCCTAACAATAAGGGCTAACAAGAAAAGAAGGGCCTGCAATTCCAAAAACATTCCATAATCAACACATGATAAGAGAATTCCACCAAGTAATGATCTTAACCAAAGCAACAATGCACATGCATTTGCTGGCGCTGATGCACATTGGCATACATATACAAAGCCTGCAGCCCACTCCCCTCTCTTTCTGGCAGGAGTGGACTTCTACACAACAGTACTCAAGTTCAGATGAGAACTTAAACCTAGATTTGCTGCATTAGACCAATTGATAAAGTAAGACATTTGGCAGGGACCTTCTTATACCTAATCAGTGAAATTTGCCCATGTTCTCTACTCTATCTCCTTCTACTATCTCTTCCTTAACATCAATTGGTACCAGAACTCCTTTTTCTAGGTACAAAAGTTAAGCCCCCATGAGTCTTTTAACTTTTTATCAATCAAGATATATTATAAAACTTTGGCTGCTGGTAGAGCTTACGGTAAAATCTTTGGAAACCCAATATACTCTCACCAGCAAGGAGTGATTCCCATGAAATTATTGGTAGGATGGTGGTAATTAAAATTTATTTTCCTTATCTTCCTTGTCTGTTTGCAATTACCATCAAGCACAAACCAAAGCTATCTATTTTCCTGGTAACAGGATCAAACATTCTCAATTCATCACCGACCCAGTCCTAAATTGGAAGACATTACTTCTTAACATTTTATGTAAATTTCATTGTTTGGTTGTAGAGTAAATTTGCTTTCATGTTTTCTCCGTGGATGCATCTATAATTATAACACTTATTGCTTACCTCAAAGATAACAATTCCCAGAGCAACCCATTTCACAATATTCCAATTCTCTTTCAGGAATTTATATATCATATCAAAATCTCCGGTTGTGTCTGTTGGAATTTCCTGAAATGAATATAACTGTTAGATGAAAAATACCTCATCTTAAATTTCAGGTCATCTATTACCTTTGACAACTTACTTCTTTCCAGCTTTTATCAAAGAATATAAAGGCAGCACATCCCAGCTCTACCAATATCAACAGTACCATCAAAACTGAATACTTTGTTGGCTTAAGGAAAATTATAATTCTTGTAAGAATAACATACACACCAAAACAAAAGACATGCGGATTCAACCCTTTATTTATATATTTGTGGAACATGATATGAATCTATCAAATATTTTTGTCTAAAAAAAGAGACATTATATAAGGATACACAGCTCAGGCAGCACCCATTCCGTGTAACAGCTCCCATACAACCAAAACAAGAGACGACAAAGAAAATTACTCCAATACCAATGAACAAGTATATAAACCTGCAAACATGAAATCCTCAATTAGGTTTAGACAGAAACAAGACAACACTGGGTTGAACTTAGCCAACTTAATCTAATAAAGCCATCAAAACTTCTAAGCTATTAGACGTGAATTAGAATGTAATGAAGAGTATATGTTCTGACAATAATTTTGTCAGGGAGAGAGGAAGAAAAAACTGAGAGAAACTAGGAGGGAGAAAGAAAAAAATTTAGACTATATACTTAAAGATCAGTCATAAACAAAAATTGGAAGCAATGGGGCCATGTTGATCCATCAATTTGCATTAATAAAACATGAAGACATGGCACTACATGTGGCCTTTTTTTTTGGTACTATTATTGGTAAGTGGTAACTCTCTTTCTCTTACACAAATGCATCAATGCAGCCAGCAGGTCTAAACCTGGTAAGCATAGAATAACTAAAGGTAAGTCAAATTTATATCTTGTGCAACATACTAGAAAGTGTACAAAGCAATTAATTTAAGAACTGTTTTTTTAAAAGATGGGAAAAAAAAGAAGTAATGCACTCCTAACACTTGATAATGAAGCACACTTCATCCTAAATTTACCTTATTCAGCTCCACACGACATAGCCATAATCTATCCGTCACCTTTGTGGTTGTCAATTCAAACTTGACCAAATAAAAAAATATGGCAGGCAATACCTAATAGTTATGCCATATCCCAGAAGTTAATTAAAGAGGTTGGATTCCTAAGGCTAATGTACTTCTGGCAGAAAATCCCCATCGCACTTCTGCCAGTAATTTTTCTAAAGCAAGT
Organism: Cercis canadensis; assembly: GCA_003255065.1. NCBI lineage: Eukaryota > Viridiplantae > Streptophyta > Magnoliopsida > Fabales > Fabaceae > Cercis > Cercis canadensis. The sequence goes on along the minus strand of QAOA01000648.1, from coordinate 596,577 downwards.
TGAGATCAATTTCTGTCACTTATCTATGATATCTTCCTCACAAATACAATACTGAGTATTACATGGGCAGTCTCACTCACTCATATACGAAAGAAATTAACATTAAAAACCCAAACTTTGTCAGCATAAATGATTTTATTAGAAAACACATAATAAACTGTTCAAAACAAGTACCCAAATACCAAAACTGAAGTGATACAAGTTTCCGTATAGTTTGCAAGAAATCATTATTCAATTACTATGCCCACAAAATTGACAGGGAACAGAGCAGCATTCATACCAAAGCTTTGGCAACTTATCAAAAATACTGTTTGACAGAGACACAGCCATAAGCATGGGTCGGCCAAGTTGAATCAGAGCAAGATCACCGCTGACAGGAGAAACCATCAGAGTGTCACCGGATAATTTTTTGTATTCAACCAGCAGATAGATCCCATAGCCCACCATGGCAAGGCCGGCAAGGGTCAATAAGAAGTTCAGAAGCTTCAAAAGGCATTCCCAGCACCCCCTACATGCCATCCTCTAATGTACTTTAATCTCTCAGATCCGAATTCAAACAGTTGGCCAATGTTCACTGTATTTTCTGCAGAAAACACACATTTCCATAAAGTATCAGTAATAAATGGAAACTAGCACAATAAGGTAAAACCTCGATTACCGATTGAATTACAGTAGAGATATGCTAAACTTATGGCCTAAACTTATGGTCCTTTTACTTTCTCAGAAGGGCTAAAAAGCACAACAACTTAATCGCTTGAATTACATATTAAAGTCCCAAAAACAAGCATTTCTAACATTTGAAAAATTAAATTAAAAAAAAAAAAAGGAAAGTTTTCTCCACTCTGACAGGTCAATTGCCTCGGCATATCCAAGTTCATATTCTATTTTATCTCAATTTTTTTTTCTTAACATTCGAATAAAGACTTTTAAGGAAATGCTCATTACCGAAAACAATAATTCTACGAATCATCAGTACAAATTATATCCCCAACTCTTTTTTAAAATGATGCTGTTGCTTAGAATGCAATTGACCAGAATTTCCAACAAATTCTAGCTCAGAAAAATCTTGAGCAAGATTCGCCGATTTATTCAACCAAAAGACATGGATAAATTAACTAAACAAAGGAATTTAAGAGGATAACACAGCCAAGAATTTCAGCAAGGAAATTCAGGTAAAAATAATTGAAAATGTCACCAAGTTTAGACACAGATATAAGCTGAGAGAACCTACAGATAGAATCGATAACCTCCACCGATATCGATTTGCGAGTTGCGAGGTTTCCCTTTTCTGCGCCTGTTGAAATTGCAGAGAGAGAAGAACGGTGAGTCTGGAAAATCGAAGTGGGAGAAAAGATGAGGCCCACTTCCATACTCATACCTCTTTGCGTTGGGGGCCAGATGGCATTTCAATTTGATATGTGCAACCCGAAAATTGCTGGGTAATATACCTGCTGCCAGCCCAATGACAAAGATGCCCTCCTCTCATACTATCCCCTAGAAACATTGAAGCGAAGATCAGGGTTAATAGTGTCAATTAAGATCTTATGAGGAATCCGAGAAGGTGGTGCCCCAATGCAGTTCTTTGAGAGAAATATATATGATAAACTTTACTTAAACGGCGCTGATTCGGCTGTCGTTTATATGTGATTACCTTTTGATCTCATATTTCAATATTTTTATATTTTTATTTGCATCCCTCTTATAATTTTACCGAAAAAAGAAAAAATTCTCGACCATCTTTTAGATCCATTGATTATTGACAGAAGTAATCAAAATTTAATGTCTGTATATGCCGGTGATATGTGTAAAATTTGTTGTTTAAGTGAGTAAAATCAACTTATTTTACATTAATATCAATGGTTTATGGTTTTTCTTTTTATGGGAATGGTTTATATGGACATTAAACTTGACAACAAAACCATTTCCCCTCTATATTGAAGAACAATATGATTTGGAGGTTTTTTATACNTATATAATAAAATATAAAAATTATGTATATTTATCAGGTAAATATAATATAATATATTTATATGATATCGTAAAATGTTTGAATATAATTTTTATTTTCAAACAAATGACAAGATGAGTGAAATCTCCTTTAAGTACACGTGTTAAAGCAGTGGGCAACAAATATTGGATTACAAACTCTAGGCGGTGGTGCATTAGCCACAAAAAATAAATCTAGGACGGTGGGATTTGGGTGTTTTCCTGAATGGTTCGACGCATTTGACTTACTATTTCTTGTAGTGATGTGGTCCATAAGTTGTAATCTAACACATTCATTAATGCTTTACTTCTTTTAGAGGAGTTTTTTATTTTATAATATATGTAATATTTTTTATTTTTTAGTAATAGGTTTGCTCTATCAATATAAAAAAAAAGAAAGAGGTTTGCACTTTGCAGAGATTTAATGTTTCTTATTTTTATTTGAGAAGTTTTTAGTGAGTATAAATAAATATAAGTCATGTAATGTGGAATTTTTAATCATATTTTAAAAAAGTCAATTTTTTTGTTTTTGTTGCCACGAGAGAACATCACCTGGAACTCGAAGATAGCTTTTAACGGTCCATAAATGCAAGGCAGGATAGTAGGTCCGGCTCCAGAATATTTGGCGGGAGAATCTACCGCTTTCTTATGGTTTGGGTAAGGAAGCATCTAACCATCGTTCAAAGACATCAACCACCTGTCGAGAAGATTAGGCACATGGAATGTTTTTATTCAAAAGAAAAAGTAGTTTATTCTGTTTTTCAATGGAAATAAAATAAGTAAAAAGAAGCATCGCACCATAGCACAATCATTTACATACTTCCGGATATCACACGACAATGCTTAATATTGCAACATTTCAAATTAAAATATAAATGATTAATAAATTTCCTACTTTTCCATTTTGATATCTGCTTATATATAACAGCCAACAAGAGCAATCCTTAAGGTGGTGTTTGGTACTAGAAAAATTTTAAGATTTTTGGAAAAGTAAAGTGAGAATAAAACTTTCTCATGTTTGATGCAAGAGATACAAAATTATTCCCGAGAATAAAAGATACTCGAGAATGAATTTTGTACACAAAATGAGAATAAAATTTTTCCACCTCTTGAGGTGGGAATGAAACTTTCTTGGGTATGAAGGCTCACAGCGCTCAACGTTGGCCTCCACATCATATTTCGTCTTTAGAGAGTGAGAGGGACAGGGGTGCAGGGGGAGAAAGAGAGAGAGAGAGAGAGAGAGAGAGAGGGGGAAGGAGGGTGGGGTTTCTACATGCTTTGATCTCCTCAGACGAATCATCATTGTTGGTGAGCGACAAACAAGATGACTTTGAATNAAGTAAAAAGAAGCATCGCACCATAGCACAATCATTTACATACTTCCGGATATCACACGACAATGCTTAATATTGCAACATTTCAAATTAAAATATAAATGATTAATAAATTTCCTACTTTTCCATTTTGATATCTGCTTATATATAACAGCCAACAAGAGCAATCCTTAAGATGGTGTTTGGTACTAGAAAAATTTTAAGATTTTTGGAAATGTAAAGTGAGAATAAAACTTTCTCATGTTTGATGCAAGAGATACAAAATTATTCCCGAAAATAAAAGATACTCGATAATGAATTTTGTACACAAAATGAGAATAAAATTTTCCCACTTCTTGAGGTGGGAATGAAACTTTCTTGGGTATGAAGGCTCACAGCGCTCAACGCTGGCCTCCACATCATATTTCGTCTTTAGAGAGTGAGAGGGACAGGGGTGCAGGGGGAGAAAGAGAGAGAGAGAGAGAGAGGGAAGGAGGGTGGGGTTTCTACATGCTTTGATCTCCTCAGACGAATCATCATTGTTGGTGAGCGACAAACAAGACGACTTTGAATCGCTAGAAACGAAGCTTTCTCTGCAACTCTTTTTGTTCTTGCTTCTCTCTTCCTTCAAGTCGTTCAAATCAGAATCAAACTTAGAAAGCAACAAGATACCAAAGCACAAATCAAAATCAATCAGAATCAAGTGAGGAATGCGACCACTCTCCAATTGTTCATTGGGTTGCAGAGTAGAAATAGATTTCGAAATGGGTCTTGCTTGAACATTAAAAAATGGGGTTGTAGTTGCAGGAATTACAAAATACTGTGGCTGATTAGCTCCATCGGCACCAGCGGCGTTAGGTGCTGCAAGTGTTTTCTGCAAGCGTTTTTTTCAACTTGTCAAACTTCTAATTGACTCAAGTGCAAAAACATTCCCAAAAAAATTAAGTGATAATCAAATATGAGAATATCAACTTTCCTAGTAATCTCATTCCTAGGAAAGTAAGGATTCTCAGGTAAGTGTATAGTTGGTACCAAACACCACCTAAAAGAAAAAAAAATGTACTTTGTATCTCATGGGCTGGATTAAAGAGTGAGTAAAGGTTCATTGAAAGTGAGAGCAGAGCTTTAGCGACTTTTTGTTGCTAATGCTAATGAAGAGCTATAGCAAGTTAGCAAGCCCGTGCGAGGAACTTGTCTCAGCCTCTTGGGTTGTCACTTTGTCAAGTAAGGGTGTAATTGGTCTGGTTTAGTCCGGTTTACACTTCAAACCGGTATCGAACTGACTAAACCAAACCATATCAATTTAATTCAATTCGGTTTTTCAAAATTTTAAGAGTAAAATCAAACCGAACCAAACTGAATCGGTTTGGTTCGGTCGGTTTTTGCCAAAAATTTTGTATAAGCCATTTTTTCAAATTTGAACAAGAAGAAAGCAAAAAACTAAACAGATTTTAGCCATTTTCATAAATAAATAAAAATATTAATAAAAAAATAAAAACACTTCAAAATAACCAAAACCACGTCGTTTTAGCCTATTCANAAAAAATAAAAACACTTCAAAATAACCAAAACGACGTCGTTTTAGCCTATTCAGTTCGATTTATTTTTTATTTTCCTTTATTGAAACCAAGAACTGAACCCCTCGATTTTTTTTTTTTAAAAATAAAACTGAACTGAACCCCTTGGTCTGGTTCAATTTGACCGATTTTGCTTACACCCCACTGTCAAGCCCAAATCGAACCCCTCGATTTGGTTCGATTTGACCGGTTTTGCTTACACCCCCACTGTCAAGCCCTATTGTCTTGTGTGCGTGGTTGCTTGTTGTGTTGTTGGGCTTCTTTTTGTTTTCTCGACCTGAATTATTGGACTTCTTATAAGTTCATCAAATTAGGTTAATCTCATTCAGCAGATATGATGTATTGGTGTCGCAAGCAAAGTTGGGTCAGATAGGGTGTGGGTGTGGTGTGGTAGGTTGTGCTTTGGGTTTCTTTGTCCTTCCAGAGAATATTATTGAAAAGCTATAATGTTTTTCTTTTGTGACAACTAATTAAACAAAACTTAAGTAAAATTTCATAAGTACTTGTGGTATTGTTCTCCTATTAAAATATAATATGTGTATTATTTTTTACACATCAGTGCCACCTCATCCTCCATCTCTATGTTCACATGTTATCTCAATTTTTTTTGTTACAAAATAGAAACTGAATCGTTAGCTTCTTCCTTATGAATAACCTTTGTTTTGGCCTCCATCATGACCGATGGTTTCAATCTCATTATGCCTCTAAGAATTAAGATCTCAAATTCCTCCTATCATCTTCAATGGTAAAAATGAAGTGTAGCGGTCTTTCCCTCCCTATTGGCATAAATTGATGGAATTTATACATATTATATCTTCTCACATTTCATCAGCAAATGAGATATAGTGCAAGCAAGAATAGAAAAATGACAATGTGAAAGAAAATGAACATTTTGTAAAGAAACAAAGAAAACCTAAGAGTACAGAAGAACATAAGCTTAGAGTAGGAAGGGTTGGAAGTGAAAGCCCTGGAAGCAACTGAGAGCAAGTTTCCAATTACTGATGTATTGTTTTTTTGGTTTTTTTTTTTTTAATCAATGTTGATTACGGTGTCAAGTGTGCCATTGGTATTTCTAAATTTCATTTGATGGCAAATATCTTTCAATTAATGAATGCATTCCAAGTGTTTGATAGAATGTTTCAATAGTTTTCTTTTATGTAGTTGGGAATTGTAATGAGAAAGAGAGAGATTGGGAGAGGAATAATGAGATTGAGGCCGTCGGTCATAGTGGAGGAAAAAGCCAACGATTTAGTTTTCATTTTGTGTTATAACGGACACAATTGAGATATCGGTGTGAACATGAAGAGAGAGGATAAGGTGATGCAAATATGTAAAAAATAATACATGTTATGTTTTAATAGGGAAACAATACTACTAACATCAATGAAACTTTAATTAAATTTTGTTCCAACTAATACTATTTTTAACACTGAAAAAATTTCACAATCCTTTCTATCTCCTTGAAAAGCTGCAGAGTCGAATGACACATTCTTTTATCATAAAAATCAAATAGTTGACGTCAAATGTTCTATTTCCGTTATATGTTATTTTCCTCTTTTCCCAACGCGTTACAATCCCTTGTGAAAGAAAATGAAATTTATTGAAAAGCTTAACTGTATACTTCATTGAATTATTAGTAAGAACAAACAAGGGTAGAATTGTAAAATCAAACCAAACAGTGGTACATACAAAATCAAATTGGGTGAGAGAAGTGAACCAACTCGCTTTTCTCCAAACCATGATTTCAATATTTCAAACAGCATAATCGTTTTTTTGTTTTGTTTTTGTTTACCAAGCATGCATTGTAGTAAGTATTATTGGTTTCGCGTTGCTAAAACACAAATCCAAGTATGATAAATCATCTCTCTTTCTTGGCTAAGAAGAGATGATGAATAAATATCACCAATTCAGAGCAGAGAAAAGGGGTTAGCATTCATGAAAAAAGAAACTGGACTCATTTTTATTCACAGAACTACCGTGGAGCATCATAATCCTTTCCATTATTAGATACCCTGAACCACGCCCCCACCCAACAATAACACCACCAATACCGAACCCTCTTCCCATCATCGGCATAAATAGATAAAAGTGGGCACATTTACAACCCAAAACCCCGACACCCCCATTAAAGGTTCCAATGAGGATCTATTTACAACCATAAAATTTGTTGAAAGTATCAACAAAAACGTGGCCAGTTCTGAGCCGCCCATGTTGTCTACCGTGTGTCCCGCACTGCACTAATAACAGCTGACTTTTTTCGTTCTGGCGAACGGCGATGGATGGGAAATAGGATCAGATCAATGTCCATTTGTGTTGCATCATCGTATGACCTTATCAACCGCTTGGGGACTTGGGTGGGGGTGAACTAAAAGTGGTCGGTGCTGTGCTATTGCTGGGGACCAAAAAGTGGCAAATGGTCCCAACTCCCAACAAATCTCATCTAGTAGTTGATACCTGATTAATTTTGACAGAAAAAGAAAAAAAAAAAAATAATTACAAGAGGGCGTACGTAGATCTGATTGATGACTAACTATGCCTGCCTGCCAGCCATGTAGTCCATCACCATCAGAACCAATCCTGGTGGGATCCACTGGTCATTACACATCAGTTGGGGTTAGAGCTACCCTGGTTGCCAAGAGGGATGTTGGATATGCCTTGCCTGGAGAGCTCAGCCAATACACTATCAGCCGAAGGAGGTTTTAGGCCTAAGGGCATGGGTAGCCATGGCTTGCTTATTGCCTCCTTCACTACCTTGTCAATAACCTCCTCTTCCTGCATGTATCATAAAAAAATTAAGATACTTTCATGGGTATTCTTGGACCTTTAAACATGACACGGTATAGTTACTCTAACGTTGTGGCATTTGCATGTGCATAATTCTATATTCATGTAATTCAAGCCCATCCTGTACAGTTTAATATGTACATTACATGTTTTATAGCAAATATTTGAAAGATACTTGTTCTCTATTTGTGTACCCTGCTCTCTGCTGCCTTAAACAAGTAAACTTTTGACGGTGGTTTTTAATTTTGAACACACAATTTTATTACCAGATCCTTCACTACTATCTCTAACATCAACTAGTAGGAAACAGAAAAAGGGAAGTTGTTGCATTACCGGATGAAGCTCAAAGGTACTTCGAGGCATGCTAGAGCTATAATCAACTACATTAGCATTGTGAAATCCAGGTATATTCTGCTGTTTGAAGAGAAGATTTAATTAGCATCAATCTGGAAAATAAATAACTTACAAAGATAGATTATGCAGGCACGGTCACATCAACTATTGTCTATTGACATACATAATGAAACGGAAACAAAGTCAATATCTTTGCTTTGGTGATACTCACTTGAGAGTAGGAAAAACAAGGACCTTGAGGAGGTGGCAACACTGGGCAACCCCATGCATCAGCATGCATCTGAAATATAATTCATCATATAACTAATCAAACTGCATCACAAATTACTGGTTATACCACCTTGGAGTAAGGTTGCTAAATTTAAGGGGGGAAAACACATAGTGCTATTGTCTGAAGAGAAAGATTACCCCTGAAACAGGCTTCCACTGCCAACTTTCTGTAGGCTGCCACACGGGATAACCAGGTGGGCTCCACATCTGCAAACCAGGTAGATGACTGCCAGGTTGTCCCCACATTGGATACACAGGAGCAGGAGATAGGGTGTGGTTAGACTGATATGGTGGAAACGGCATCATAGGTCTTTGTAGGTAATAGCTCCTTTGCATTGGATCTCTTTGATGTAGCCATCTTCGATCTTCTTCCTTGGGCAATATTTGCCTCTTATGCATTCTATATTTCTGTTTGACAACAACTATCAATGAGTACAAATAAATGGTTTTTTATAACTAGAACGTAAGGTGTTGCCATTCAATTTTCATAGTTAGAAAAGGATGTAACGGGTTATAACGAGCAAGTCAAATAATGACCTGGAGATGGCTTGCTACATTATGCCTTGTCAAGCCCTCTACTTTCATTAGCTCTAGTATTCTAGAAGGAATGGCTTGATCAACACCTAGTTGTTCCACTGCTTGCACAAATTTTTTGTGCAACTCAGGTGTCCAGTCTACCTAAAACCAAAACCAAAGTACCAAAACCGTATTCCGATAATCAGAACCAGCAAATCCCTTCTACCTAAAAAAATCCAGTGAATGAATAATGAAATAATCTTACCTTCATTTTCTTCCGATTAGATTTAGTATCACATGAATCACTAGGGACACCAGCTTTATTAGGAGATGCAGTACCACCATCAATGTTGCTGAGAACCTTTCTATTAGGTGGATGTGGAGAAACAGCACTTTCCCTCTTAGAACCATCAACAAAGTCCTCTTCCTCCTTGATCAAAGTCTTTTCAGGTTTATTTGGTGGAAGAGTACCATCAGCATATAAATTCTCACATGTAGTTTCGACAGATTTGGATTCCCCTTCATGTTCCCCATTTTCTTTTTCTGTTGAGCAATTAGTCTGTTCTTGGCAATCCCCATCATCCAGTAACCTTGCTCCCTGATTTAATTGTGGGGTTGAAGGAGCTGGGAATTTATCACTTCCTACAGACTGCTCCAGGTCATTATCAGTAAACCTGGATACCTTATCTAAATCTATTGACATCCCATTTTCACGTTGTCCATTGTCTGTTTGGAGCTCCAATGTGGATACTACAGATTCTTTGACAGGTTTCAGTGAATCAGACAGGACGCTTGCCCCAGCATTGAATGCCTGCTCAATCTCAACTACATTAGAGTGGTTTTTGCTTATACTGTTAATAGTAAATACTAACAAAGTAAGCACTATTCACAGACCTTGTGAACCACATGCTGCCAGATATTCCTAAGCTTGTCCTCAGAGAGTGGTTTGCTTAGGAACTCAACTGCACCAAGCTTAAAAGAGAAAATGGGGCAAGAGTCAATAGATAAGCATCAACAATCAGAACGCAATGAAAATGTACTCTATGTCACAATTAATAAGTTGACGATCAAAATTGAACTGAAACATATTCAATACTTCTATCAGACTATCAGAGCCCTAAATTCAAAGAAGTCCTGTTCCAGTCTATAACTTGAAAGTACCAAAAATATGAAATAGCATTTAAGAAAAAGGAACAAGAAAGGATTAAAAGTTGAAATAGAAGATCAAAGTTAAGTTTAAAGGATATAATATAATCACTACACAAAAGAATAAAACAAAAAAACACAAAGGATGTTATATGATCAGATATTAACCCACAGATAACTGCAAGGGCTAAACTAACATCTTACCGCTATGCACTTCATCATGGTGCTCAGGCAATGATTGCTTGAAGTCACTACATAAAAAATAGTAAGTATCAGTATTTAGAATATTTATATCAAGAAGAAGACAGTCTTCACATTTCTATGCGATGTTCCCCTATAGACCATACGTCCATTTCAATTGGCCAAAACTAAGAAGTTTCTCATGGAGAGAAGAAGTCATTGCATGATGTAAAATCAACAGATGTGGGTCATGAAAGGAAAAGATACAATAATTGAATTTTAATTGCCACTTAAAATGGAGTGCAATGTTGGAGGTTTAGAGAACCACAATAAGTTAAACTTGCAAAGTTAGGCTTGGTTTCTGTACTTACTAATAGTTGGCAAGTCCTTGGCATTCTCGAGAAATTTAAAACTGCCCTGGCTACTGCTTGTACTCACCTGTAATTATAGATGAATTAGGAGAGATGCACGTGGTGGCAAACTACATCAACAAGGCTGTATTATTTCAATTATATAAAATAAATCAGGCACAAGGTAAGGTAGAATTTGGACAAAGTGAGCATCTTAATTATGAAAATAAATGTTGTGGCCTCGTTGGAGCAAAACGCATAGGATAATCAAAGTCATGACTAGCATTTCCCTGATTTCATGGTAAATGAGTCCTTAAATGGAAGTTATGTTTAACAGCCTCAAGTTTGGCAGCATCTGATTATAGTCAAGAGAGCCATTCTTCCTCAGAGACATTCAAATTCCAGGACTACTACATGATGAATTGTGTTTATAGGATGAAAGACCATTACCTCCACTATAGCAACATGGAATCCTTCAGTTCTGCTTGAGATTGCTGACAAGGCTTCATTCTCATTGCAGAATGTAGAAACTGTAAAAACATGCAGAGCTTACTAAACAGTTAACAGAATGGACAAGCATGTACAGAAAACAAGAATTGACTGTGGGAGTGGAGGAAAAGGAAATTATGAATTTCAATAAAGATCAACAATATACTTTGGTTGGTTCTTAAGATATTGTCTCAACCCAATGAAATTTATCTTCGAGGAATGGTTATGTTTTCCATTATACACGCCTATCTGTTGCGTCCAATGAATTTACTAGGCCACCGAATGTATAAAAATAGGCTGGGTTCAGTAATTCACAAAGTCAGGTAACGGACAATTCTTTTTTCTTCAATGCCTTCACAATTTGGACCACTACAGTTTTTAAAGCACTTCAAGCTTATAATCTAGGTGCAACTGAAAAATTCAGCAGCTTCGTATGTAATTTGTGAAATACCCATGTATAGTAACATTGAGCTTGAGCATCACAAAATGGAGGGATAAAAAAAACGGCGTTCTTTATTTTCTAACCTCCGATACAACTTAAATCGCAGACCACAATTTTTCCAAAAACCAATGGAGGACTATCTAAAGTAACGATGCTTTCCAAGATGCGATTCAAAAGAAACATGGGGACCATTGATTGTACTGACTAATTTAGAAATTGCTAGGCCAAAATTTCAAGTTGAAGAAGTGAGGCATGCGAAAAAGGAAATTATGATAAGACCCAAAAAGGAAAAAAGTGTTACCGATATAGTCCATGGCCTCGAGCTTTGCACTTATCTCGGCAGCAGAACTGGTGTCTCCGTCAAGGAGAAGAACCCGAAGTCCCTTGGGAAAATCTTTCCATTTCTGTAAATCATTGGCAGTGCAAACCATAGCTGGTTTGGCATCGTTTCTCAGCCCGAACAGAAGTCGCAGATCAATATCTGCTAATCACCATCCAATCAGTTCTGCAAGACCAACGAGATCACAAGCTTGATCAATAAGCTACACAATCACCCAATTTGTTTTAAGGATTTCAAATAGCATAAGATGTAATGCAGAACACTCAGTGCCCTCTAAAGATCAAAGCAAACGAGTTTCAGTACAGTGGGTAAATCACAAAACAGATTGCTATAATTTTCCCGAAAGCATTTTTCTCTAGGAAAGAAAATCAAAACCTGCTTTCAAGTGTAAAAGTCTTATCTGCTAGTGGAACTATCACACAACAACAAACAGACAAACACCCAGGTTTGATCTCGCCAAGAGGAANAAAAAAAAAAAAAAAAAAAAAAAAAAAAAAAAAAAAAAAAAAAAAAAAAAAAAAAAAAAAAGCAAGCAGCTCAAAGTAACAAACATGCATGCACATATTTAAATCCAAAAAACAAAAGAAAAAAAAATCGACTGAATTCTTCAAAAATAAACACATGAACCGAGAGAGAATTGGCATGCAAGTAAACTAAAGGAAAATATTATTCCTTTTCAAACCATTTTTACAACCTAGTGTGAATAAGAGAATGCCTCTTCGTCTTCTCAAGTTTTTGTTCTTTCTCTTCTTATTTCAATGGGCAGAAAGCAGAACGGAGAGAGAAAGAGAGAGAGAGGAGGGAAGAGAGGGAGGGTGTTTAAGACTTTAGTGCGTTCTTTGAAGGGTACCTGTGACGGACTAATGAACAGTTACCATCGGCTTTTTCGGGCCACAGAATATGCAGAAGGTATCTCAAAAGGTCAATGACGCTTTTTGCCACTTCTTTCAAGGAGAATATTCCAAAACTACCCTGAGTTAAATTTTTTTCCTACACCAAAAACCAATTAAAGAAAGAGGGAAAGAAATCGTGCATCCTCACCTTTTGGCATGAAAATAAAAATATCAGCTTTTGCTTAGTTTTTACTTACTTTAAGCTCTTATCTCTCTCTCTCTCTCTTTGTAAAATGAAGGCAGATTGGAAAGAAATAGTCTACTTTTTTTTTTGTTGCCCTTTTCATCTGTTTATTTTAAGCTGTTGTTATCCACAAGGACCACAGTTGTTCGAGAAATTGCCGATGATCTGAGAGCTCAAGGACATCAGCAGAACATCCATAATGAGGATTGCGGGGCATTTCACACCTTCAACTTGAACCGACTAAAGATAACGATACGGCCCAAAGAAAACACTTCTACACAAGTTCTAAAAAAAAAAAGTGCATTTGAGCTCAAAATTTGGGCAGATAGAATTTGAACTAGAGATATTAAATTCAAATTATTTTAGTTCCTAATGTACTAAGAAATAGAAAAAATTATTAATTCATACATATTAGAGACTATTTAAACTTTTACGTAAGATTAGGCAACTTTGATAGAGATGCATGAAAAAAGAAAAAAAAAACTAGCTTTTTGGAATATAATTTCCTTATATGGCTTAATTAGTCTATCTAATGATTTTTTTTTTTTGTCTTTAGCCGAGGTATCTCTAGGCTTTGCCTATGACTAATCTTTTAAGATACTGTTAGACGCTCTTTATAGCAGGAACCTCTCTTAAGAGAGTTTACTGTATCTACAAGGGCTCAAACTCGAAACCACTTGCTTAAGCGACTAGAGCTTCTTCCACTCGCGCCAACCTTATTGGTAATGATATGTCTATCTAATTATCTATAGTCTAATCATATCAAAAGATACTAATCACTGATAGAAATCAATGGCATAATAATTGCGAAAAATGATATGACTTTTGACCGGCTTTAACAGTGTTTCATTTTCCTTTTCATTGTTCCTTATGACTACGATACAAATTTAGGAGTTAGGCACATGCTAAAGTGAGTTTCCCTTCCCCCACAAAATACCAGCAAGGGCAGCAAACTTTCCTTCAAGTCTAAATCTTCTCACTTCTCAATGACTGAAAGAGTGATGTATAAAAATTGACCCTTGGGCTATCCCTCAACTGTTACGTACACCATTTTCCATAGTAAGCAATGAAGTTTTGAGGTTGATTGATGCTAGATAAATATGGCACAAAAAAATCTTTGAATATACAATGCAAACTTAACACCATAATGTCTTGAAAAAGAAAAATCAACATAGCTACTTAATGCTAAGTTGTAATTTCTTAAACAATACGTTACTTGTAAGAAAAATCGCTCTATAAATTTTATTAGGTAGAAATATAATATATTAATATAATTTTACCGAAAATATAAATGAACGTAGTTTTGTACAGAAAATGAAAATCTAAAAATTTGTATAAAGAGGACATTATTTTATTGATATTGCTTGGTAGTTGGTAAAGAAATATTTCTTGCAATCATATTATTTTTTAATGAAATAAATAAAGTCCATGAATAACATGAGAGAATTCCAATTAGTTTGTATTTTTTTTTCCAGAATTTAAAAATTTTAAAATTTTCAACATAAAATAGAAAAAATATTTTACTAAAATTTTGAAAGAATATGGAAACTTTAGCTTTTTCTAATATCCAAGCCAGCCCTAACAAATAGTCACTTTTTTTTTTTCTCTTTCCTCTCGTCTGTGAAAATAGAAAACAACCATTTACCGAACTTAAAAAATAACTGCTGTCTTATAGCTGTGAAACATTGAAGGGCATTTTGGTAATTAAGATTCGTTCACCCATGCTTAAAGAGTTGCTTAAGCTTGTCTAGGTAGTTAGTTCGTTAATTATAATCTAAGTTATTTGTACTTATCACACGCAGCGGGTTCTATCTTTATAACGTGCACCGAATCACCAACAGCAAGTAGCAATAAAGTTCTTAAAGCGTAGCCAATAAGGAAGAGGAAAATGCGAGGAGCCCACGCTTTTACGATGGTATCGACTGATTTTTTTTTTAAAAAAATAATACACAAGTGTAGCAAATTTATTATTATCCTATCCAAAGAAATCAGTCTCCGGACTGAAATGTCACGTTCAAAGCTCTGTCTGATAAGGCAGAAGTTTGATTCACGTGCTAGTCGTGAACGCTCGACGGTCACGGGAGGGAAGTTTGTAGTTGCCTTAGAATTATTTTTGTACCAAGTCCAAGGAAATAAATTACAATTTTTTTTTTGGTGAATGATAAAATATTTACATTACAACTAAATAGTTTATAATTGAGTAGTATTGAAGTCATCTTTAAAGCTTGGAGGTTATGAGTTTGAACTTAAAGTCGTAATAAAAAATAAAAAAAATATTTATATTACAATAATATATACATATCTTTTTCAAGAAATAATAATACTATAACTAATAAGAGTAAAATATTTACATTATAATGAATATACTAAGTCTTAAAACTTTTTTAAGCTTTAAAGATTAGGTGCATAACCATTTAAACTATTGTTAAGGGGTTATAAATAAATTACAATTACTTGAGCTAAAACTCACAAAGATATTTCCCAAAAAAAAAACTCACAAATATATCTTTAGGCTCCGTTTAAATAACATAGCTTATAATTTATTAGAGCTTTTCTACTAATATAAGTGTTTTTATGTAAGAAAGATAAGCTTATATAAGTAGCTTATTAACCCCCAAAAAATTATTTTTAGCTTATTTTATGAAACTATTTTTTTAGGCTTATTAGAAAAGCCTAATGTAAAAGATGATTTTCTTCATGACCGGCAAGCTATTTTTAAAATTTATGGGATAGTTATATTCCTATTAATATTAAAAATTTCATAAAAAACTCAACATTTCATCTCCTACCTTTAAAACCCAACATTTAAAAGCTTTTTTTTAAGTATGTCTCAAAATACTAAATAACTTAATTTAAAATGATCTTATAGTATAAAAGCTTATCACATAAAATATTTTTATATAAGCGCATAAATAAATTGTTTACTCAAATAAGACCTTAGGCTAANTTTACTCAAATAAGACCTTAGTCTAATAATTTTTTAGACTCTATCACTTTATGATTTTTCTAAGCAAAAAATTGCTTAAAATATAAAAATATTTACACAATCGTTTGAGTGAAAAGTTTTATTTGGCATAGTTTTTTTTCTTTTATTATTTTCTTTTGGCTGCGTTTTATATACTATATTCAATTTTTCTTTTGGAGGTTTAATACATAATAATACATTTTATGTCGTGGTCGGAACAAAGAAAATAGCACAGAAAAAAGGGGGGTACATAGAGGGAACGATTAAATCATATTTTCCCATTCCTTATTTTCTCAATAATACAAGATTTTATACGGCCTTTTGTACCCTCTATCTGCCAACGGTTAGATAAATAATATTTCGGCAAATCATTTAGGGGTCACAAGCAGTAGCACGTTGCATACGGAGCAAAGAATTAAATGTGCTTCATTTTAATTTCTGGTATAGTAAATTAACGCAGAGGGAGACAATACATTATACATCACANCTTCATTTTAATTTGTGGTATAGTAAACGCAGAGGGAGACAATACATTCTTATCCATATCCTCTTTGCTGTAATAGCACAAATTACCTGTATGAAATTCTCATCATATACATATGAAGAAGATGGTTATCATTGGAACAAAAAAATTGACACACATGAAAATCTATATATGGTTGATTTCAATATATCTATGTCAAGTGAATAGAGATAATATATAGTTGTTCAATGAAAAATTAGAAATCTTTGCCTTTTCTTGTCTCAAAGTTTAATGAGACCTTTCTTCTTATAAGTTAAGTTAGTTTCAGTAGGTTTTTCTTTTTGCTAGAAAGCTATTTCAAAAGAAATAGATTTGTTGCGTTATAAAAAATATATTTTTGTTGTAAATGATTTATAAAGAACTCTCATGCATGTGTGTTAGAGAAATTATTCTAGTATGCTATGCACACACACAATCACACAATTTTTGTTGCTCAACACAACTGAAAAAGCTGTACTTTCATCTTACTAAAAGTATAACAATGTGACTAACAGTTCGAATGTTTTTTTTTAGTTGGCAAAATCGGAGACAGCCACGCTATCTACACCATAAACATTAGTTGGAAGTACTTTTAATTCTAAAAATAGAACATGATAATGAAGTTGTTAGGTGGACAACGCATCTTAAAGATAAAAACCTTCTATATTTTGCATCTTTCGGATTCAGACAAGGAAATCACCTACCTCTGAACCAGAACATAAAAGAAATAGATACAAAACCATATATAGAAGATATTCAAGGCAAGGTAATACCTTTTTTTTTTTTTTTTTTTTTTTNTTTTCAAAATGCTAACAAGTTGCTTGACGGCAGTTCCATCTACCAAAAGAAATTTAATTAATTAAGCTACTTAACCATCAAAACAGTAGTGAGTCATAACAAATTAACCATATATAGAAGATATTCAAGGCAAGGTAATACCTTTTTTTTTTTTTTTTGTCTACCTTTTCAAAATGCTAACAAGTTGCTTGACGGCAGTTCCATCTACCAAAAGAAATTTAATTAATTAAGCTACTTAACCATCAAAACAGTAGTGAGTCATAACAAATTAACCATATATAGAAGATATTCAAGGCAAGGTAATACCCTTTTTTTTTTTTGTTGTCTACCTTTTCAAAATGCTAACAAGTTGCTTGACGGCAGTTCCATCTACCAAAAGAAATTTAATTAATTAAGCTACTTAACCATCAAAACAGTAGTGAGTCATAACAAATTAACCATATATAGAAGATATTCAAGGCAAGGTAATACCCTTTTTTTTTTTTGTTGTCTACCTTTTCAAAATGCTAACAAGTTGCTTGACGGCAGTTCCATCTACCAAAAGAAATTTAATTAATTAAGCTACTTAACCATCAAAACAGTAGTGAGTCATAACAAATTAACCATATATAGAAGATATTCAAGGCAAGGTAATACCCTTTTTTTTTTTTGTTGTCTACCTTTTCAAAATGCTAACAAGTTGCTTGACGGCAGTTCCATCTACCAAAAGAAATTTAATTAATTAAGCTACTTAACCATCAAAACAGTAGTGAGTCATATCAAATTAAGCAAAAAATTGTCAGTATTCCAAACAAAAGGAAAACCAGAAAAGCTAAATTCTGAACCGTGGAGCAGTGACTCACCTTGGTCACCCACAGTTTTTAATCCTACATAAAAACAAAGAGCTTACCTTATCTTTTCTTTTCCTTTTTAACCTTTGAGGTAGTGGAAGTCCCACATGATCATCCCTTAGATTTTTGTCTCCTGATCCATGACCTATTCTCATTGTTCAAATCTTTCAAAGGGTTCAATCATTTTCCATCCATGAGAGCATTCTAGCAAACACCCAGATTTCAAAATACAGCCTAATGTCCTTATCCCTGTCCTTCCATGGTTTGAAACTTTGAATAATGAAGTCCCACCTGTTTTATTGATTTTACTACCACACCATTATTCCCCTTTGTTCATATCTTAATTTCAACTCTTTTTTCCACTTTGCTTGAGAACCACATTTGCTAAATGGGGTTATTACCATCACATGTTTGATTACCTTTTTGTTTTGTTGTTTTTGGAAATATTATCACTGATCCAGCCTTACATTATTGGCGTATTCTGTTCCTAATCATGTCAACCAAGAAATAATAATTACTCCTTCAACTTCATCTTCTTATGCAACAGAAAAAAGTTTTACTTGTCTTCAAGTTAAATACAAAGTGGAAATGAGTTAAATATGTATGCAGAGTTGCAGACACATTTATCATTTAAGCTAAAGACATAAACGTAGTTTAGCTGATACAATCTATCTAAGAGGAAGAATTACTGAATCCTGATAAATTAAAACACAAGTCCCATAAATGTCTTTCATAGTAAACATTTATTGAGAGAACAAATATCTTATATGTATTTCCTCGTCATTCCGTGTTCTATCTTTCTTTGAAGTGGATAAGAATCGAATTATATAACTCCACAAATCTTAAATCAAGAATTAGTCAAATAAATGAATGATTCTTCTTGTCGCTTGACAAATTTACATTAGACTTTTTTTTTTGCCCTTTTATTATTATATTTTTGGCTTAAACTTGAAAGACTTTGCTAGTAGTGTGTGTTTGACAGAACTTTTCTGGGATCTGCAACAGGCTTGGTTTAGAATTTCTATTAATGGGCTTGGGCCCAAAAGACAGCATACTCAAGTCAAGAGGGTTTATTGTGTCAGCAATGAGCAAAAGTTTGAATAGCTATTTGTTGAAGATGGTGAGTGGTATTGGTAATCCCCCACCTCTGCTTTTGTTGTTGTTTCTCTTGTTGATAATAGAAAACTGAGGAACTTGGCGGTGACAGTGCCGACGTTGCTACTGAGGATGGTGGATGGTGTAATTAATCTTTATCTCACACATCAGTCACACATGTGAATGTTCAGGAATATGACATAAGAAACATAATTGGCCTGCATGTAAACTTATTGGTGAGTTTTTTGTTTTGTGCAAGTGTATATGGCAATAAAGGGTTGGTGGTGCTGGGAACGCATTAAAAGTCGAACAACTTTAGGCTCTTTAGAATTTGGTTGAGTGAAGGAAGCAGGTGCTTGTCATTTTGTGCATTTGTCTAACATGAAGTGGGGCCAGAGAAATACCAGGTTGGGGCAGGGAAGACAGAGTTCAGTTTAATCAATGCCTACTGGGATGGTTTCAACTCAATAATGGTTGGATTCTTTTTGACAAGTGCATGCACAGTATTCCACAATCCACAGCCACAGAGTTGAAACTCAATGCCGTGGTTGAATATCCCCCAAGAGTAGTAGTAGTACAATGACAAAACTTTTTGCTTACTACTGTGCTTATACTTGATTAGTATCTCTTGAACTAGAAGGCGACAGAAAAAAGTAGCTTTTTAATTTCTTAAATTTTGATTGATGACTATTTTAATTAAATTTTTGAGAAGACATCAAGATTAGGTACTATCAAGAAGTTAATAGAAAAAATATCACTCCACGACCACGAACTTAGAGAAACGAAAGGTACAAGTATACATTTCAATACACGGTGGAGACAAATGTAGCTGAATGACTATGCAAGCTATTTCTGATACAAATGCTCTGTTTGACTCAGTTTCTTGATAGTGTATATTTATCATAACTCTCAGAGACACTTCCATTAGAACTAAGAATCAGAGGTGAGAAACGATAAAGGCAATGTTTATAATGGTTTGGTGAGGTTCCCACTACAACCACAAGTAAGACTTTGCTTCCATTTTCACAATGAACAGGGGAGGAAAAAATTGGTTTTGGTTGGCAACTAAATTAGGAAAAGGAAAGGCGCCCACCGTGGGGCTCGAACCCACGACCACAAGGTTAAGAGCCTTGCGCTCTACCGACTGAGCTAGACGGGCGGTTGACGTAATAAACCATCTTTAATTATAAGACAATAAAGAGAGAAGAAGTATTCAATGAATAGGTTCATTTTGGGCAGGCTTCCCTATTAACTAGCTATTACATTTTTTTTGGCTACTGAAATAGCTGCCCCATTCCATTATTACTTTAAAAGTAGTGCTAAATGGCCCAATGGACTTTGGATTGGTATAGCACAGATTTCCTTTGGAGTTTGTGGTAGGAACGACAATTACAATTTACATCACTCCACACAAACACACAAAGCACAATTAAATTACTAAGAACTTATCAAAAAAAAATTAAATTACTAAGTTATATTCCCGGGCTCCTCAGCGCCTTTGATACTACCGGAAATATACCCCAAGACAGTGAGAGCTGATATATAGATAATTATGGTGGAAGTTCCTTGAGCAACAATTTTTATAAACTCATGTTAGTTCGATATGTAGAATTCGAAAATTAATCCGCTTTAATGAGAGTTTCCCTTCCCATGATAAGCCCACACAAAATAAAGAAGCCGAAATAAGCAGTTCCAAATGAACTTAAGCTGAAAACAAAAGAGTAAAAACGAACTAAAATTTTGAATTATAATATTCAATATTCTCACATGAGGATTATTCAAGTATTATCATCAACACAACATCGTAGGCTTAAATTATTTGGGGAGCTACACGTGGCATTTTATATCCTCCAAGATCAGCGCTAGAATACAAGTTAGCACCCATTTTATCTAACACTAAACCGCCTGTTAGGCAGATGTAATAAACTCGCGTCGCGTACCCAATCCTTTGCTCTATAATTCTTCTTTTTGTCTGCTTTTCCGTTTTCTCTATTTCTTTGGGCTTAGGAGCCTTGCTAATGGAGACTGGGCTATAAGTTTCCTACCCAAATAATACTACCAATTTCATTCTTCACTAGAGGTGCTGTTCCCGCTGCTGCCAACCCAATACTGTTTAACAGCAACCAATATCTTCTGAGGCACAAGTGGGCCATCCTCATGATCCATCATTTTGGAATCCCATCTCATTCCCCCAACAATTTTCCCAACCCTGTTCAGGACATCAACTTCATCCCTGATGATGATTCCTCCTTCGGGTCGCAGGATCCGATCCATCTCCAAAAGAATGTCTTCCAGATTGCACCTGTTTTGTTGGAGCAGGTTAACATACATGGCAACTCGAAGTACTCTTAAGTGTGATATCCCAAGAAACTCAACATATAGGACTTACTAAAGAAATCAAAAGGTTTGAGTTGTTTTTATGTAAGGTACTTCTAAAATGCATAAACCAGATATGACATGGTTTACAGGAAGAAGAGGAAGAAACTTACTTGTCCTTGTACAAGCTAAATAATCCATTAGCATGAATAAGATCATATGTCCTTGGGTATGTTGAAAAGCCTTCACACCTGAAGAAAGAACAATAATGTCATTGCAGTGCCATACCATAGAATTGCTTTCTCCTGTGGGCAGATAAGGAAGTTTCATTGCTTATTGGATAGTCTTTAGCAGTGCAAGTAGAAACAATCTACAGTTGTGAAGCCCTCATTCATGATTACTTAATTAATTCAAGTAGGGGGACATGTCATACAGAATATCGCAAATGAAATTTCATGAATATCTAGCAGCAACAACAGAAAACAGAGTCTAATTAACAAATATCACTTTTCGACTGGACCCAGAATTTGGAAGAGAAAAGTTAGGCTACCTAGGAGAATATATAGGAAGCCCACTTTGCTTATGTAGTCTTTGGAAATGAATGCTCATGCTAAAGGCTTCTATAATTCTCAGTTTAATGAGAAAAAAAAATTTAATTATGGGAAACCAACTGGTAAGGAAAGTTTGCATGCAATTAGATGAGTTCTAGGTTGGTTACGGAAGAGAGAATTCTTAGCTACTTACCAGTCATGATAAATGCCAATTAGACCTCTCTCATAGATAATACCTAAAGTGTTCTCAGCAATTGTGGGGACAACATTCATCACCCAAGATTTTTGAGATTCAAGTGCAGCTGCAAATCCTCCAAGGCCTGCATTCATGTCCATTACATTCCGATATCTAGTAGAACCAATAAACGTATTGATTCTTTTGTAAGCATTAACATGCTTTTTCCATAGTTTATTGTCTTCTTGATAAGATTCAGCTGTGACCCCTGGAATGGAACCCTTAGCTATTCGAGGAGGGACTGCAAAAAGCCTCGCAGGAAACTTCTTCAACTCCCCTCCTGCAACTTCACTTTTACTGGTTACCTCAGGGAAAGGGGTTTTACACGCTTTCATTGTTTTGTACCTATCACACACAAAAACAAAAAAATAAGAATCGGGATGGAAACAGGAAGAACATTAAGCATAAATATACTTAAGCATAAAGAAGGCGAACAAGACTTACCATACATCATCAGGATTATCTGATTTACATAAATTAGCAGACTTTTTTTTGCAGGATTCAGCATTTACTTTTTTCCTCCAGATAGCAATATCTCCCTTTTCATACTTCTTTTCCCAGCAAAGACTTTCAGCTAACTCCTCGATGTTTCTTTGCTCTGCCTTGAGATCCTCCTTGGATCGCTTCCATGTCTGGTAGTATGTTTTCCAATTAATTGGAGGGCCAGATAAAATCCAGTATCCACCTGGCCTTAGTACTCGATCAACTTCCATTAGATATATACCATCTGTATTCAGTTCATCGGTGGAAAGTCACCATATCAATTTCAGCTAAGAGTGTTTCATTCAGATAAAAAATATTTTTCTTTTCCCTTTAGCTTCCTCCTCCTACTTAGAAGGAACACAATTCCCCATCTAATGCCTTCGAAGCTATTTATATCTGAAAGAAATAACTATAAATAATCTTGGGAACTTTAAATCACCTGAAGGATTTTTTTAACACTATATTTTAGAGAATTGGATATATTAGGTAGGACATAATTTCAAAAAGCAAAAATAGGCACTTGTAAGGAAATACATTTCCAATATTTTATGTATAAAAGTGAATGTTTATTGAAGCACTGATGCTCAATTTCTATTTTCCTTGATGACTTAGAAATAGTCAAGAAATTGCATTGACATGTTGGACAACAGGATTACTCTAATTTCTTAATATTTGTGGAGTTTTTTTGGAAGTTAACGTGCATAATCATCTACATAAAGAAAGTGCTGATAGCAATGTATTCTTGATCAGTCTTAATGAGTGACCATTTTGGCACTAACCATTTGAAGTCCATGGTATCAGACATCGAGAACACTGGGCCATATCAAAGGCTCTTGAGGGGTATGGGAGATGGATGGTGCCAAGAACACCAATAACAGCAGGTACACCTCGTTCTAGTGCAAACTGAACTTGTGCTTCGTGGTTGTCTTTTGGTGCAAAAGACATAGCGAGCACATTTCTCTTTAGCAAGTAGGCTCCCCAGCTTGCGACCTGTACAATTGTTCAAGTTTCCATTAGTCTAGTAATCATGACTGAAAAGAAGGTACCATCTGAAGACAAGTAAATTGTGCCACCTAACATAATAAACAAAGAAGTCCAAATTGAGTCTGGGTATATTCAAAATACACATGGAAACTCAGCATGCAAAATACAAAAGAACATTATACGCCTAAGTAGTCAAGATGAGATTCTCAACCAGGAGGAATCCAATGTGTGTGTTTGTGTGTATATGTATGCCATTGGCACAGTTATTACAATGTGAAACATACACATATAGAACAGGAAAAAGATGTCCCTTTAGCTTAGTATTCTGAATCCAACCCTCAAATCCTCAAGTGGCTGGGTTTTGGGTGCTCTAAGAAATGCCTCAGTAAATAAGAACCATGGCAATGCACTGATGCAATCAAATACTTTAGGCGGTAATGAAGTGGAAATAATAGTGGCAAGACGTAAATTAGGAAGATAGAAAAAACAAAGGAAAAAGAAAGAAACTGAGTTAGAAAGCATGAATAGGCATTTATAACACACTCCATGAAGAGAAAGATAATATCAGAACTGTTTGAGCATTTAACATACTCCACAACCAGTGTCCAGAGCTGTTCTGACAGAGCCATCCGCAATAGGGATAACTGATGCAAGTTCATCGATATACGCATCTGCTCCTTGAGGGAACATGGTTCCCCCACCTGGAAATTTGAACACATTTCCCTGGAATTGCACCCAGTTCTGAACGGCTTTCTCCACTGTCAGACTCTTGTAAGGAACATTAGCATAGTAGGCATAATCACGGCTTCTAGGCCAGGGAAAAGGAGTTGTGTACCCTTTGGGTGCTGGAATAAGGCAACGTAGCTTTTCCTCTTCAGATGGACAATGCCTTTCCCTATAAATCATATTTTCTCTAGGGAATTTCATTGCTTGGTCCTGCTCTTGGCAGGGTGTATAATCAGTATATTCGACACCACATGGCTTGAACACTTTTGCTTTTGGTTCAGAAGGTTCAACAATCTCTACATCATTGTGATGAGATTCAAAACTCAAATTGGGTAAAATCGTGCATTCTGTCAGCTTATTTACTTTCAAGGCAAAGTTATCTCCCTTTCCAGATCCACTCCTTTGCCATGCTCCCAATAGATAAAAGAAACAGCACAGACCAATCACAGCAAATATAGACAATGGCCTTCGTGCTCTCTGGCCTGATATGTTATTCTTAGAACCCATGAATCGGTTGGTAGTATAATCTCCAACCTATAGCAATGCACATTGAAATTAGATACAGAAAATTTACGGTAGATCACCAAGATTCAAGTTATAAAACTTGGAGTAAGTAATTATCTAAGCATAAAGCATTAAGATATTGACAAAGGACTTACTTATTTAGAGGCTCACTGTTATTGAGAAAGAAGAAATAAAAAAAGAAATATGCTGCTCGATAACTTCTTAAGGCCATATTGATATCTGTTAACACAGTTTAACTCAACAACCTGAGATAGCATTTGTTAGATAATTTTGTAGCCTAATTTTAAGTATAGGAAGACCTCATTCATTCCAATTTAATTAATTCACTTTCCATCACTGATACATCTATGATATATTTTATTTTCTATTTACAAGCATAAAGAACATGGATTGGAGGATCTAACGCGTGATTATAAATGACTATACACCATGCGGAGAAAAAATTCAAAAAACAGAACTTTTGGAATAACTTGATCACTGTCTGATCTTCACGGAATCCATATAACTACTTACGTACTGCCACAACACTCCCTTCGATCCCAACCTCAACAAAATGTTAAAGCAGGTATTTGGAACCATGGTAGCAAGCATCACACTAACAAGATATCTGAAGTAAAGCTTGTGAGAGAACAGAATGGCGAAGCAAATTAAAGGGGAAAAAGAATGCTACTCAGAACATGGCAACTACAGAGAGTTCTCTTGTCTCGTTTTGTTGGATCAACTAAAGATCTACGTTGACACTCCCAAACGCAAACCACAAGTTAGCTCAAAAGGGGAAAATTTATAGTGTAAATTTGAACTGAAATTGCGAAAAGAACATAATGTTGGAGCTTTGGAGTATTTTATTAAATTATTGTTTAACAACTGAATCTGGAACAGAATTATAGAAAGCAAAAAATGCTATATTTCAGCAAAATCATGAAAGAAGAAGAAGAAGAAGATTGAAGGAAAACCAGCAAATAAGATCCTTAGAGAAACGACCCCCCAAAAAAAAACAGAAAAAATTATCTCTAAGAGGAAGAGAAAATCGGATGGCTAACCTGCAATAAACGTCTTCAACAAAATGGAGTATCTCTTTCTCTCCCTTTACCTTGTAGATCCTTCAGTGGTTTAAGCCACACAACTAAAGAGGGACTGAGAGAGTGAGATAGCAGTAAGCTAAGCTAATAAAGGAGAGAGATAGTGTGTGTATTTTGGTGTTGGGTTGGGGTGGGCGTGGTGTTGAATATGTAATGGCATGTGTTGCAGTGGAAGTGGAACAAAGGTAAGAAAGTGGAGTAATTGGCAAACAGAAGACAGTCAACTGTTGGTTCAGTTGGCTCTGTGAATTTGAAATGGGATAACCTCCTTTCACTTCAAACTTCTCATCACAAAAAAAGAGTTATCCACCGACGGAGCAGGGCATGGTAAGTTGGTAACTCTAGCCGCTTGGGTTGCGCACTTGCGTGCGATAATACTGTCCTTGATCGGAAACGTGTATAATATTTTATTTTTGGTGGAGAGTGTAAGATCTTTTTTTTATAACATCTTATTCTTACCAATATATTTATTGAAACACATTGGCGAAAATTGAAGTCTACATCTTAGTATTTAAGTGCACATGATCCTTTAATTTCATGAATAGATACAAGTAATAAAACACAAATATTAGAAGGAATCCCAAGGTCAATAAAAGAAGGCATTGGAAGTTGGATCATAACCTTTTAATTTCAACATTAGATTCCATGCTCATACGAAGTTGCTCTGGAAACGGGGCTTGTGCTGGGCTTGCCTCACATAAACGAAGAAGACAAGAAAATTGTGCTTCGCAGGAATAGTGTTTTACCACAACCAGATAAAACAAGGTTAGTGGGTAACGTAGAAGCCGAATTAATATAAACAAATGTTTCTACCAAAAGAAAGAAATAAGTACTAAAAAATAAATAAGAACAGACGGAGCCCATTGCCGACGGAATAGGCTATGATTTGTCCCCTTGACCATTAATTCAATGCCACATCTAGCTTTTCCTCCCTTCTTTGGTAATCGTTGCCAGTCACCATCTAGTTAGTGGTTAATTATCCCTGTCCTTTTCCACAATTTATTCCATAGAATAACATAACTTGTTCAAACCAGTATACATTAGCAATTAAGTAATTTGCTTCATTTATAACATCACATTAATGATTATTGTCCTGTCCTTTTAAGGTTTTTTCAAGGTTAAAAAACCCATAAACACTGGTGTGCATAGGCGCATTCATTTCTACCCCTATGCGTTTGTTTGATATATTGACTTTTAGGTGACTTGAAAAGGCAACGTTCCAGTAGAAAATGCTTAACCCAAGTTTACATCACCAGAGCAGCTTGTTATCCGTTAATCAGAGTTCCACCGATGTTGAGTCTCAATGATTTGATTTTTCTCCTGTAAGCACATTCCATAATCTATCATGTAGATACCATGGAAATACAACTAACCAACAAAGATAACATCGCATTAATGATTATTGTCCTGTCCTTTGAAGGTTTTTTCGAGGTTAAAAAACCCATAAGCACTGGTGTGCATAGGCGTATTCATTTCTACCCCTATGCGTTTGTTTGATATATTGACTTTTAGGTGACTTGAATAGGCAACGTTCCAGTAGAAAATGCTTAACCCAAGTTTACATCACCAGAGCAGCTTGTTATCCGTTAATCAGAGTTCCACCGATGTTGAGTCTCAATGATTTGATTTTTCTCCTGTAAGCACATTCCATAATCTATCATGTAGATACCATGGAAATACAACTAACCAACAAAGATAACATCGCATTAATGATTATTGTCCTGTCCTTTGAAAGTTTTTTCGAGGTTAAAAAACCCATAAGCACTGGTGTGCATAGGTGCATTCATTTCTACCCCTATGCGTTTGTTTGATATATTGACTTTCAGGTGACTCGAATAGGCAACGTTCCAGTAGAAAATACTTAACCCAAGTTTACATCACCAGAGCAGCTTGTTATCCGTTAATCAGAGTTCCACCGATGCTGAGTCTCAATGATTTGATTTTTCTCCTGTAAGCACATTCCATAATCTATCATGTAGATACCATGGAAATACAACTAACCAACAAAGAGAAATTAGCATCAAAGCAAAAAGACTCCATTTAAAGGTCGGAATCCCTACTCTGCAAGATAATATACAAATAGAACCACCATTCCGAGATAATATACATCTCATCCTCCAAAGTTTAAAATGACTTGCTAGAATAAAGGAGCTAATGCTCTGTGGCCTAATAAAAACTAAAGGTGTCAATGCAAATTGTCTCATTTGAAAATCATTCTGCAAACTACTAGTTTATTTATGCGGCTGTTTTCTAAAGCCTAGACCACAGTATGGGCCAGCTGCCCCCTGCCAGTAGCTAAATGATCAAAAGCTTGGTAGGCTTCTACTTGTACAGGTTGTAATGGCATGGCTGCAGACCCATTCAACATGTAAATTTATGTAGTTTCAAGATATGTGTAGTAAGAGAATGATTTAACATTGTAAATCTACAAATATCACAGTCATCTTGATTTAACCATGTTTCTATGATAACAAAATGCGTTCATGACACTTACTATAGAGAAATTAAGAAGCAAAGAATCCTAGCTAGGCCACATATTCTATAAATACATAAGCGAAGACAGCAACAAGTCAACAACAATATGGACACACACAATGATATGCACACGATGCCACATATGTTGTCCCTTGGTGCTGTAAACATAAACAAGGACTCTGAACGGAGTAGCCATACAACTTAAAACAGGAACCAACCAAGGAATGGATGTACAGGAATTTACCAGACTACTTAGCTTACAACAGTCACGCACTTCCCATTGTTCACATCTTTCACAGCCTTTTCTCTAAAAGTGAGGAATGAGTTGTTTGGGTCAACATAACTGAAACAGGGCATCCATTTTGTGACTATTCGAAGAAGCCCTTGTGTCAAAAAGGTAGTCCCGTAGGTTCTGCATCAAATTTATGGCACAACAAATCATTTTAACTACATGAAGAAACAAGCACAATTATAGAGATATGCTAGAAACATAATCACTGACCAGCCTTCAATGTGGGATGTTGTTGATCACTTTTGACCACGCGTTCACTGACCCTCATTTTGCCAGCATCTCTTTTTCTCTTCATCTTTGAAGAGCTCAGTGAGCCTTCAACTGTGGAATATGCACGAAAAAAAGGTACAATTAGTAATACTTAAGGGGAAGGCATTTCATCTTGACATGATATTGTTTTAGAAATAACAATCACAAACATGTGAGTTGTGCAGGCGTCAAAATCTCACCACAATCATCCTAAATGTCAATTTAATTATGAGAGTAATATAGCAAAAAATCCTAGATCAGGCAGTAACTTTATTTCGAATATCTTGTTTGTATTTACTTCTCAAACAATTTAGTATGCCTCTGTACCTTGCCATTCCCATACCACTTTTGATTCACCCTTCACCAACTTTGGATAGCGATCTACCCGAGAATCTTCTTGAACCAATTCCTCTACCTGTAATCCAAAAGAAAGTTATTACAAAAACATATATAATCAGTTATTTAACAAATTGTACAAAGGCATTAAAATATTCAACTTAATCAAAGGACAAAAGTTATTCAATGATGAAGTAACGATGTAGTTGTGAACAGCAGTTCTTCAACTAGTTGGGTTGAAGCTTGAACTAGTTATGGATGAGCTTGAAAATCTTTGCAGCCTTCATCCATAAATGTGGAATGAGGAAAGAAAGGAAAACCCAAGTTTGAAGTGATTATGAGGATATGCCATAAGGAAGCATGACTTGATCCTAGCTGAATGCCTCATGTTTGGAAGAATGGCTAATTTTCTGGTTGAAGGTTATAAACAAGATGACAAGAAGCAGAAAGGATAAAAAAATTATGCTGAAACTTATATTTCAATAAAATCATATGAAGCGGCAACTTCTGCATCGGCAAACCTGTGAATTGATTGATACAGACAAGCTCTGCTTTTGTTAATTGATTAATTATTATGATGATAATGCAGTAAAATCAAGTGCAACCTGTTCCAAGATAACTCCAAGTACCTTTTTCCATAATAAAGGATCCTTTCGCTCTCTAGGCAAAAGCAGGTGATCTCGTAACCTAGAGGCAACAACCCAAGGTTCAAATTCACCATTTGTACTCTTTGACGTCAGTGCATTCTCTTCAAGTATTTCACAGACCTATCACATCAGCAACAAAGTGTCATTATTTTTTAATGAAGTTAAACAAATACGAAATTATGATTCATCAGCATGCAAGAGCATCTGTGCACAACTGGCATCCTTACAATATAGGAGACAACAGATGCAGCCACACAAGAAATTTATTTTGCAATCTGAATTATTGTCTCATCACATTAATCAGAATCCTAGTTCACATGAACTTCACTTTGCACAAATTGGGTATATTTTTACACTCATCCAAACCTGCCGAACTGTATAACATACCCACTGGACACAGAGGGGCACATGTATCCGACGCTCCCTGCTACACATGATTTCCTGCTAAGTGTCATACTGTTTGTGAACTATAACATAACTATTCTTATTACCCACTTCATACATTTTCATTCAAGTACTTTGCTCAAACATAATCTGGAACCTCGCTTGCTAAACCTGAACAATTAGTATTCATTCATGAAACATGTAAAATCACTCACTTGCTCTCATCATATGAGAATAAAATTTCACAACCAGCATACTGCTTAAAAGCAATCTATCATTTTCGTAAGACTTTATTCCTGAGAGATGGGCACAGTAAGACAATAAAATCTTAATCAGCCAATGAACCTCATTATCACATGACAAAAACTATGCTACAGCATACACATCAGTTGGTGACACCAAGAAAAAAAACAAAAAAAGAAAACAGAAAATAGATAACAAACTCCCCCTACCCTATACCTGGTTGTAAAGTTCTTCAACTCTTTTTGACATGTGTAGTTTCCGACGGACTTTCCAGACCAATATTGTGCATCCAACAAGCTGTTTGATCTCAATGTTGTTAACAAGTTTAATAATATTGATAATAACAGAATATATGCACAAAATATGTTTTTAAGACTAACATACCATGGCACAAACTGGAAAAATAACAAGAGTGTGTTCTGAGATCCACTGTTGGATGCGACAGGCATATGGCTTGTAGTGCTCAGCCAGCAAGTCTGGACACTTAAACTCCTTCAACCTGCAAGAGATAAAAGGAATAGCAAAGTAGAAGTCTCAGGAATTATACAGATAGAAGTCACAAAACCCCTTTCGACATATAGATTAAAAAATCCTCAGAAGATGATGTACCTACGAGAGTTTGTCCTCAGCTCCAATATACTACCCATTGTCTCAATTGCCCTTCTTTTTGTATAATTATAATGGGCATTGTCCGATATTGGCTCAAGATGATCTAAGTAATTCCATAAGTCATCCTCTTGAACCTGAAATGCATATACAAAAAGGAATTTGAAACCATTGATGTTGAAGAACATATCAAACAGCATAACATAATATTGATACAAATAAATAAGCACAATTAGAGGGTTAAAAGTGACAGAACATACCCAAATTGATCCGGTCCCATAGCACAAATATTGAGCGTATTCTACACAGAGGTGATATTCAGCTCTCTCTGACTGTGGTAAAATCACATAAAAGAATTTCCAATCAGAAAAATATAAAAATTCAGTATTTATTTCCGAGAATCAGTAAACCAGATCAAATACAATTCTAGGGACACACAATCTTTTTAGCTGATTCATTAATATCTCCATCTTCTACACACAACTTCCCATGCTTTTGGTAACCCTGGCGGCATTCCAACTTGCCATCATAGCAGTCTCCATTACTTGGACAAGGCTCACAAAAATCTGTAATGATTCCCAGTCGTAAGAAATTATTGTCTATACAAGAAAAAAAAAATAAAAAATATCACACTGAAATCTACAGCTGAGACTACAAAACTGAATGATAATAAAAGACAGAGACTGCACTCACAAGAAAATTATTAGAGGTAAAATGAAGCAGATAAAAATCACTTTGGGCTTGCATAAGAAAGGCATCTGTCTCCTACTAAA
This sequence comes from Cercis canadensis, assembly GCA_003255065.1. NCBI lineage: Eukaryota > Viridiplantae > Streptophyta > Magnoliopsida > Fabales > Fabaceae > Cercis > Cercis canadensis. The sequence continues at coordinate 564,659 of QAOA01000648.1, read as the reverse complement.
CTAAATGAAACAACAATATGATAAATAACATTACAAAATCAAACAGAGAAGGAAAAAGATCAAATTTTCATTTTGGTGAGTAATAGCGTTTCTTCAAGAGAATATTCAAGAATAAGGAATCACCTATGGTAAACAACAGATAGAAAACAGTGCCAGAGAAGACATGGATAGCTTGTTGTCAACCGTATATGTAGGATTCATCATAAGTGACTTTGATAAATTTTAATCAGACTAAGGTCCCTCCAATGCACCCAGGATTGAAGCTGTAGTATCTACTACGGCCAATTAAAACATGTTTCTGTATCTCCCAAATCAGGAAGCAAATAAAGCCATAAGGAGGGTTCAAAACTATAGAAGCAATGCAACAAAAGTAGTTGTTATTCCCCTTTCCTTTTACGTGTCCCTCATCTTGTTGGAAAACAATCAAAAATAACTTTTTTTGTTTGAAAAAAGAAAATAAGCACTGACCGGAAAATGAATCTGGAAACTCGATGTTGCTGTCGCAAAAGTGCTTGGTTTGAGGATTAATGAAAGAGGTAAACAAGAGGTTGCAGGACCAAGCAACTGCTGATGATACTGCAAGAACAACGAAAAGCCTGGGGAACTCGTGCTTTAAGGGGAACAGATTCTGAGGGGGTTCCATAAATGATTTCGAGGAAGAAGCACTTGAAAGCTACGCATTCGACTTGGATTTTGGGTGCTTCTTCAGTGAGCTAGACATTCCCGGTGGGTTCGGCTTTTCTTTTCTATTTTATTTTTTTGAGAAAAAAATTATATTTTACTTAAATATTAGTTTTAAAAGATTTAAATGGTTAGATTAATTTTTTTTAATTACGTCTATATTATCTCAAATTATAAATTAATTAATTTAATGCTTATATGACAAATAATTTATTTATGTAATAATAAAAGAAGTTAGTGTGACATCAAAATAACACACAAATTACCAAATTAAAAAGAGAAGAGAAAATATGATGTGGTGACAATTTTTGTGTCAGATTAACTTTTTTTATTATTACATAAACAAATTGTTTATCATGTGAACACTAACATTACAAATTTATAATTTGAGGTAACAATAAAGATTTAATTAAAAAAATTTAAACTATAAAGGTCTTAAAAAAAAATTATAAAAATTTTATTAAAAATTGGTCTAAATTATAAAAATTTATAGTAAATTTAAACTAAAATAAAAAAAACTTATTACAAAAGAAAAATAAACAAAATACTTAAGAAATATAAAAACCAAGCCAGCAAGAATCGGGCCATGTCACAACGGGGGGATAAAATGGGTTTCAAAATTTAAGTCTTAATTCAATTCTATATAAACTAAGCTCTAATTTAAGTTAAAAATTGATAATGTTAACCCTAGCCCTTTTTGTAAAAAAAAAATACCAACAAATTTTTTTATCACTTTATATTAAACCCATGTAGTAAAAAATAAATTTGATATCAAATTCGAAATTTGACAGTGAAATGAAAATTATGATAAAATAGAAATTTATTTTCGAGTCTTAATGCTCATACAACAAAACAACCTACAATATGATATGGGTAAGTGGTAACTAGGACCGTAGGAAACCACCCAACCGTAGCACCGCAAATGTTAATTGTAGCTGTCCGTCTGACTGGCAGATCCACGTCCGTGCTGTAGACTGTAGTTGTATAAATAAACCCAAATTTCTGTCGTTTCAAAACTTAGCAACTGGAACAAAACCTATGCTCCGTTTATCCATTTAGATTTCAGGTACGAATTTCTCCAGTTATCTGGCAATTTCGATTCACACCGGTTGATCATGTTCACCTGTTCTTTTTTAAATCTTCGTTCAATATTGTTAACCAATCTTAAGTAATTCTAGTCGTTTTGTCCGATTTATCTATTTTGGTTTATAGTCATGTTTGATGTTCTTCGATTCCTTTCTTTTTGGTGGCATTCCCGGAATTTCTTACTTCTTCCAGACCGGATTCTGTTGCCCTTAGATGCTTATTAGTTAGAATGACTGAGGAATGAGCCGCACCTATAAAATTAGAAAAAGTGAATATTTGTCTAATTCTAAATGGTGTATAATTATTAATTCGTTTTTTCTTTACTCTGATATAAGTTACGTGATGGATATTTTTTCGAGCCCCAAAAAAGAAAACTTGTTTTATGAGGATGATTTTGAATCTTTACGAGGAAGAACAATGTTGTGTGTTACGCTAACGGCATTAGATTACGGGGACTAGGTAATGAAAACCCACTGAACAAACAGGATTTGGAAAAGAAAAATTTTGCTAAATTTGATTCTGAAGTTTATGGGGCTTGCTGGATTTATCTCACAAGGCTTTTTAGCAGGTTAAATTGCATGATTTATGTGATACACGGGAAGGGCTGATGCTGCTGTAGCTGTCTAAAATTGAAAGTATATGTTGAAACACTTTTGAAATGCTTTTTTAAGCCCTTCTGGGATGGAATGTTTAATATAATTTTGTTTTGGTTTAAACAAATCGAGATTAGATTATAGAGCCATATTGCTTTTAATGCTCGTACCAAGCATCCAATTCAGGTGAGCTTATCAGAGGCTTATCATAATTAGTTGGCACTAGCTAAGATTTGGTGTCAACTTTCTAACAGTATGGCTTTTGTTCAATATTTGATATAATTCTTGGTTGTTGTTGTCAATCATGGTATTAAGCAACTAGATATTACCTGCTTCTTCATTTGATATCATTACTTTCTAACAGTATGGCTTTTGTGCAATATTTGATATCAGTACTTTGGTGTTAACTGCTTGTTCTTAATATTAAGCAACTAGATAGTTTTCCTCTGAGCAGGCATTGTGTAATATAGATGAATATGTGAGCTAAGATTTATCATACTCTTCAATAATAAAAAGATAAACTGCTATTTGGTAGAGGATTTGCTTCCTAAATATTGACTATGATTTTCATTTCACTTCTTCTCATGTATGATGTATTTGATGCATTTGCTTGAACTGCTTCTTCATTTAGTATTTTCTTCTAGTCTGAGACCCTTATAGCATTATTTTTATGAGATCTTGTTTCAGTTGTTCTTCCCTATGATATGAGGTGAGTAGGAGATGGCAGACTTACCAGGTTACATTCGTTCCTGCTTGAACACAGGGAAACTTGCCTGCTTGGCAATTTTGGTTTCTGGAGGGATCGTCTTGCAAATTTTAGTCAGTATTTTCTTCTCCATGGGCATTATTTATGGTTAATATGTATAAAATTTTTGACAACTTATTGACAAATCCTCAGCGTTTACTTGGATCTGTGTTATGTGACAGGCATGTGCCTTGTATAATAATTGGTGGCCGATGCTGACTGGTGAGATACAACATCATTGATTTCTGTAAAATATATAATGTAACAAGAGCATCTTGTTAGTAATTCCATTTGGTGGTTTGTTCTCTTGCAGCGATAATGTATGTGCTTCTTCCAATGCCTTTGCTGTTCTTTGCGGGGTCAGATGGTGCTTCTTTATTTTCTGAATCTGACAACGGGTAAATCTTTACCTTTAGACTAATTTACAAAGTAATAACTTAATTTTCCTATTCCAAGCTGGGAATTTGATTCAATTCATATATTTGTTTCTTACGTTTTTTTTTTTTTTGGTCTGATGAACGGCGAAGCAGTTGGGTGAATGCAACTAAGTTCTTGACTGGAGCCTCAGCTGTTGGAAGCATTGCCATACCAGCTATATTAAAGCATGCTGGTGTTATTGGTTGGGGAGCACTTGCAATGGAACTCTCATCCTTCTTTGTGTTTGTATTAGCCATAATGTGTTTCATACGGATGAGTGATGAAGATGACTATAGGATCCTTTGAGATAGGGAGCTCTTGGGCCTTGCTTCACTTGTGTAAAAATGTATTATATTCCCATCGTATTATTTGTTTCTTTGCTTTTGTGAGCTTCAGTTGTGTTTTTATCTTTTAAATTCAGCGTTTTCCCCCCTCAAGGGTCTGCTATGTATCGATTCAGAGATCACCATTTGGGGTTTGGGCCAGGATCTGGCAACATTGGTGAGACACAGAGTTCTTTACCACCAGTGAAGTTGGATTTTCAGACAAAGCACTTGGATCGGTAGTGGTCTCACTGTGATGAAAACACGGAACAGGAAGACAACCTTACCATATTTTGACTGCATCTTTAAACTATGTACACAAAATTTACATGGTGATACAGATATTTGCCACCCCTCTAACGAGTCCATAAAATAATCTTCATTGTTGCCCCTGTAATCCCCATATGGAAAATGTTTTTTTTACAGCAGGAAAAAACAAGAGTTCGGTTAGCATTATTGTTTACTGATTATGAATTTTATTTAACTTTGTTTCATTTTTTTCCCTTTTAAACTAGTAGATTTTTTACCTTGGCAATAAATGTAAATCACTAATCCAAATATCCCAATAGCCGTTTACTTCTTCCACGTTTGTTGTCATTCCAACACGAAATAATAGGCAACAGGAATGCTTTTAAGAGTTTCCAATCGGACGGAACCTACTCCAAATTCTGCTGGTTTTTTGCTACCAGACAAAGATGGTTATCTTACCACGTGGGATTCCAAGTTCAATTCATTGTAAACAAATTGTAGCAAAATAATAAAAATCAAAGTGCGCAGTAATAATTCTATATTTCTATCTCTGCAACCAACCCCCATGTTCATAAACACAAGTGCAGCGAATGCATTTGTGGTCGTACGTTGAATGGTGGTCTGGTCTTCATTGAAACTGTAGAATGCGCAACTATCAAGGGAAACAGCCCTTTTTAGCCCCCAAAAAATAATTAATAAATAAATAAAGGGGAAAGAGCAGCCGATATTAGCAGGGATGTTTGCATGTCACTTTCTTACTCCTCTTTACTGGTCCCAAAAGATCATTGATAATACTCGGTAAATCCTACTGTAACCCTTTCTCATTGATATAAGGACACAGCAAGGGGGTTACTGGCAAGCTGGTACGTCCAGTACACTTCCCTCATGAATGAGGGAAAGGATGAGAGAAGATAGAAAATGAAATTCTATGTTAATTGCCCAAAAAGCATTCATTCATTTTCATTGCCTCACCCCTTTTTAAGTAGGTGGCAATAGTATATATGCACCACTTTGTTATGGTACTTACTATTCCTCAAATACTACTTATAAAGATAATTAAACTCAGTAGAGATAGCAAAAGCTCACCGTTGATGTTAGATAGATGTAAAGGTCATCTGCAAAAACCCTTACATCCAATTTTGGAATGATCAGCCCCATAAAATACGAAGAAACTACTAGATAAGAAAGAAACCGACCATACATTCTTCAAAACCAAATTGCAAGTAGCTGACAATGTTCTTTTCATTATTAGAAACATGGTAATATGGCAGAAGTGTCAAAATCCAACCATGACAGTGTCATGCTCTACCCCCTCCAAAAATGCCGAAGAAAAAAAGAAAAGAAAATCTTCTGTGGACCTGAGTAAGCAGTTTCTTTGCAGTATTAAACAAATCATTAGACGTCGTAGCTTCTATAACAACGTTACAATGACGGGCGAGGAATTCAGGCTTCCATGTTACGGAATTCTAATTATTTTCTAGAATGTAAACACAGCATGATATTCACACTTTCCTACAGGCAGTTCTTTTAACCATACAATAAATATCAGTATATCATTGTGAATCAATTTTGGAGCACATTCGTCTAACAATTGAAGTTCTGATGACAATAAATGTAGACTCTTGACCAGCAAAACAGGCTAAGCATCTAAAAGAGGCATGAAGAGAAAAAAGTGACAACATATGTTAAATCCACAGAGAAGTTTCTTCGCTTCTGGGAGGAGATGTTATGCAAAACATTTTCATGTTTCTGGTTTCAGTTTTTAAATTTACAACTTTCAAGTTGAGAACTCACTAGGCTAAGTGTTTCGTTACTGAATGCTTGTGTATGCTTTGTTAATCTATTCCAACAACTGAATGAACAATTCTAATCATTGACCTCAATCACATACAAACTTTCACTATCAATTTTATTCTCCATTGCAAAGCAAAATTAGTTTTTCTTTGACAGCCAAACTCTAGCTGTTGACCTTAATGGACGAATATTGAACGAATATCCGACTAGAGATTAGCTCTCACCTTGGAAGAACTAACATACCAGATTCTTAATGACTAAGATAGGGTATATTTCTTCACACATCACAGTCCAAAGTAGATGAGATACCATAACTCAAAAGCGATAATTCAGATACCATTCAAATGGCTATTATTTCCCACTGACATGTCTACTTAAGAAACAGACACGAGATAACATAACCAAGCGCTCATTTTTCATTCAGGAGAATCCGATAATTACATAAATTTTTTTACTCTTGACTTCCATACCAAAGTTCACATGACTAAGCAAAATCGTTTACAAAATAAACCACGAAGAGTGTCAATGTCACTGTGCTTACAATATAATTCCCTCAGAAGACCACGCGAAACTGCGGTGCGTCGGAGCCACTCGCCGGCAGGATCTCCCAGCGGCATGGCTCGAGCTCTTCGGAGACGGGGCAATACCCCGCCAGCGTGACCTTGTCGGCTGAAGCTGCAACTGACCCGAACTCGAATACAGATATGCTAGTGGGTCGGGGAACCTCCATTGCACCATTCATGCCCGGTACCTCAACTGGTTTCGTTGTCGTGGGCGGGTTCTGCGAGGACTTTGCTTCCGGTTGGGATTTCTTGCCCTTCCACCAGGAGAGTAAACCCATGGCTGTCTCCGATACTAATTGCTAGGCTAGGGATTTGAAGCTATGATTATCATATTATGTACGGCTGAGATTACTTGAATGACCTTATTGCCCTTTAAGAACAAGAAGAGTAAGCAGAATTTTAATTAGTTTTCAATTTTTTTCAAACAATTTATCTTTTTTGCATTTTATTTTATTTTATTCCTGCATATTGCATACTAATATTATTTGTACTATTTACCAAATAATAATATTAAAACGTTATTTTGTATTTGGATTAGAATATTAATGCAATACTGTATTATATAATCAAATTTTAAAGTCGTAATTTAAAATGAGATTTTATTTCAAATCATTATAATTTAAGCAAAAAATTCTCCGGGCCAAAAATATAAATAAATCATAAAAAAGTAAACGAAGGTCGAATATGGCATCACAATTGGCATGGCATGTCGTCAATCCAGATAACAGTCTAGGTAGCTGTTGTACTGAGCTTCGATATAGTGGTCGAAGAATTCAGAGGATCTAGTATACATCGACGTTGTTCTCTGTCGCACTAGTTCTGTGGTCCTTCCAGCATGAACGAAGAACAATACTCTCTTTTTCTTAGCTCCTCCTCTCACTACTTACCCCCTCCAGGTTCGTATTTTCCTTCGACTCTGTCTTCTTTCCAAGGAAGTCTTTGTCTGATGCTTTCTCTTATAATTGGATATTTCGTTGTTGCCAGGAGTAAAGCTATCATATGGCACGGCTGGGTTCAGGGCCGATGCGTCGCTTCTCCAATCGACGGTATACAGAGTGGGTATTCTTGCAGCTCTGAGGTCGCTGAAGACTCGGTCGGTGATCGGCGTGATGATAACGGCCTCGCATAATAAAGTTTCGGATAACGGGGTTAAAATCGCTGACTCAAGTGGTGGGATGCTCTCTCAGCATTGGGAGCCCTTCGCTGATGCTCTCGCCAATGCTCCTTCTTCTCAAGATCTTGTCCAGGTTAAGAAAAAAGTTCTTTCTTTTCTCCTCCTTTTTATGTAAATGGTTGTTTGTTGAAAATTTTCTTCCCAAATTCCTCTCTTTAGAGTTGAAGATACAATTTTGGGAAACGCCTTAAGCGGGAAACATATAGCATCCTTAAAAATTGATTTGTGGTGGATTAATGAGTGGGGTTCGGATCCTTTTGGATTACCATTGTGGGATGTTGTATTGAGTTTCTGAGGTGCATCAGAAAGAAGTCCGAATTAATGTGGTCGTATTTTGCCTACAGTTGATTAATGAGTTTGTCAGGAAAGAAAACATCCCATTTAGTGGAGTCAGGCCAGCTGAAGTTCTTTTGGGGAGAGACACAAGGCCAAGCGGAGATGCTTTGCTCAAAGCTGCTAAAGAAGTATGACTTCCATAACTACAAAACTTGTTCGATCTTTTATTTTTATTTTTTTAAAATTTAAATAATATATAATTGGACGAAAATTGAAGGGGGTCGCTTCAGTTATTGCTGCCGTTGCAATTGACATGGGAATTTTGACAACTCCACAATTGCACTGGATGGTTCGTGCTAGAAATAAGGGCATGAAAGCCTCAGAACATGACTACTTTGGACAACTTTCAAGCTCATTCAGGTTAATCTAAGCTAAATCTTGCATGATATATGTGGCTCTTTTCAAGTGTTTCCTTGTTTCATGTAAATCATCACTGAACGACATCTTTTAGGATTGTTGTATGATTGGACCAGGTGCTTGATGGATTTGATCCCAAGTGAAAAAACTACATTTGGTGGGATGAATGAAAAATTGGTTGTAGATGGTGCTAATGGTGTAGGTGGGGTCAAACTTAAAGTATTAGAGAAATTGTTGAATGGTTTGGTTATTGAGGTTCGTAATTCTGGTGAAGATGGAGGTGTACTGAATGAAGGAGTTGGTGCTGATTATGTGCAGAAAGAGAAGGTTGTCCCGCATGGCTTTGGTTCCAAAGACATTGGGACAAGGTTAGCGTTTTCATTTGTTTGATACTTAATTAAAGTTGGCGTCTATTATACTGCTCAGATATTTCATTCCTAATACAGAATGTATATCTGCATTACAGGAATTTTCAACTAAAAGAATTGAGTCTATCTTTTTAACCAGAAAGTAACGTCACAGACATAGTTAAACTGCATCATTGCTGTGAAGTAATAATGCAAGGATGATTAAATTTTGAAATGGCAGGTTGATAGTTCACTGACACTTACAGATTACAATTGAGAATTGATTATTGTTAACTCTATTGATGAAAGCATTCAACTTAGAAGGACTAGCTCTCTGGCTGACAAGATATCTTATAATATGGGGGAGGGGAGGAAGGTTGGAGATGTGGGTGGCCAGGTTTAGGAAGTTGTAAGGAGGGTCTTAAATCTGCGAACTTGGCCCCAGCCGTGATTTAATTGAAATCTTCTAAGTTTTTCTATGTTGGTTGTGTTTGCTATGTTACTTACTAATGGGATATACTTCTAGTTTTGCAGATGTGCTAGTTTGGATGGGGATGCTGATCGGCTTGTTTATTTCTGTGTATCACCAGAAAGCAGTAGTAAAATTGATCTTGTTGATGGGGACAAAATACTATCTCTGTTTGCCTTATTTATCAGGGAGCAACTAAGGATTCTCAATGAGCAAGAAGATATGAAGAACACTTACCAAGCCCGTCTTGGTGTTGTACAGACAGCTTATGCTAATGGAGCATCGACTAATTACCTTAAACAGTTGGGACTTGAAGTCAACCTTACTCCAACTGGAGTGAAATACTTGCATGAAAAAGCTGCTGGATTTGATGTTGGGATCTATTTTGAGGCAAATGGCCATGGAACTATCTTATTTTCAGAAAGTTTCATAGGATGGTTAGAGGCCACAACTTACAAACTTTCTTCAGGATCAAAAGGTTTATTCAGTGGTTTCTGATTATTCTCGCATACTTATAACTCTGAATAACAGTTGCAAAGGCATAAAATATATTTTTTTTGGTTTCAGGTTCAGAAGAGGAAAAGGCTGCTTTGAGACTATTGGCTGTCAGTAAGTTGATCAACCAAGCTGTAGGCGATGCTTTGAGTGGATTACTCTTGGTGGAAGTCATATTACAGCACATGGGATGGCCACTAGATAGATGGAATGAGCTTTATCTGGATTTACCCAGCAGGCAGCTTAAGGTTGGTTATTATTGTTGGAGGTCATTCTATGAATAACAAATTACATTGCTTAGATTTTGGATCTATGGTGCTGCAATATAGTGTTTACCTGAAATGTTAAACAAAGTGCAAATTAAAATTTCTCCTCCCCTTCACCGCTGTATTATAATAGAATTTAGTCCTTCCAATTTGCATTAATTGCAAACATGATTCTGTATACGGGAATGAACTAGAGCTGAATTTCTCAACTTACGATTGCCTAATATGCTTAATTTTGTGTGCCGAGGAAATCTGTTTGTTGTTATTCACACATCTAAGAAAATTGTTGAGTCTCTTGATTTGCAAATTCATCATCCATCATCTTAAGTTTCTCTCTAATTTTTATTGATATTGAATGCAATTTACCTACTAAGCCAAGGATTTAAAAATGTGCTTACTTCTGTTATATTTGTGATCACCTTTGTGTCTATTTATTTAATTATTTATTATTTCCATTGCTTCCCTTCAACTCTAAAATTAATGGTCCCCCCCCCCTTTTTTTTTTTCTCTTCAATTGCCAGGTTAAAGTTGCAGATAGAACTGCTGTGGTTACAGCAAATGCAGAAACTGTGGTTGTCAGCCCCCCTGGTCTACAAGAAGCCATTAATGCAGAAATTGGTATTCTTTGTTCTATCTATTTTTTTGGTTTTTCTTCTGAAAACATGTTTGGAACTTGTGAATTCAGTTTTTAGCTGTCATGGTTTGGCATACCATTTTCTCTCTCATGTTAGTATCATACATTGTCAGCATCAGCAGATAATTTATGCGAGACTTCGCAAGTTATCAATGTATTTTACAAACTGTAGCATTGAGGTCAAGGAGTTGTAAGAGTGATAAAAAGAATGATGTATAAACAGCACCAGTCACTGAAACTGCGACCAGTAACATTTTTTTCTTCCAATTTTTTTTTTTTTTCAATATCTGTTTGATGCTTATATATAATTGTATTCTTCACTGAAAGCACGATTTCCTTAACCAATCAGTTGGCTCCTTCTTTCTGTGAAACCAACTAACTGGAGAAGATAAAAGGAAAAAGCAGGGGAGACAGAGTGTGTGCCTTCTTGTTTTTAAATATGAGAAAATGCCAAAACAATACTAGAAACAAATATTCGTATAATGATTCCTGAAAAGCAAGTTCCCCCCTTTGTTTTTATAAGAGTGAAATAACTGAGAATTTTAATTTACTGAAATTGCAGCTAAGTACCCTCAAGGTCGATCTTTTGTACGGCCATCTGGCACTGAGGATGTAGTTCGTGTATATGCAGAGGCATCCACACAGGAAAGAGCAGATAGCCTAGCCTACTCTGTGGCAAAACTTGTGGAACATTTCTTAGGAGACAACGCTTGACATACTGGTCTTAATCCTTTTACCCTCCGTTTGGTGTCAGCTAACAAGATTCTTCAAAATAGAAATGGAGCTTGGCTATGATTTTTATTCCTGACCCTGGAGATTTGCCTATCATTTTCTCCTGCATTTTTCGTGTAAGACGGGTGAGGCCTTTTGAGCAAGAAATTTTTTGTGGCCTTTACAATTGCATATCCAGAAGCTGTGTCCTTTGGCAGATATTGATCCTCGTCTTGGATACGTTGTTAAATTCTTGTCCATTCAAATGCCTATTTGGCATCATAAAATTGAAATTGTAATTTCAATGCCTCGATTTACCATTATCCGGTGGGACCTTGCCAAACGGTTTGGCTCGCGGAAAGGAATGCGAGGTCTCTGATATCATCTTTCTCAACAGTTTCCGAAACTTACATGGATGCTTTTTCTGGTGTTATGCTTTACTTGGTTCCACATATCTGATGGATTCTTTGGCCTTCTCTGGTGTATTTTATGTGAGAACTCACAAAAATCCATATGGATGTTTTGTATGAAATTGGTTCAAGCTTCATTTCCACAGCTATCCTTGTCTTCTCAAATATGTTAATCTACTTATGTATTCCAACCTAATGCATGCCTCAATTTGGGTTTTTTAAACAAAACTACACCATACAAAATATAAGATTGCACCAAAACTTGTTTATGTTGATCCACAGAAAAGGTAATGTGTGTATTAAGGAAAGATAGTGAATGGTTTTTCTTTTCTTTCTCTCTTATACACTTATAATTCTTCTCGATTTCCCTTTTATGGCTTAATGGCTTTGGTGATGGATCTTGGCCGTTCAACTCAACGGGATATTGTTTTGATGCATTAGTTTGCTTGTATTTGATGCAATTTATGCTCCCCCATTGTGATAAAAGATTCATATGTGCATCTCTGTTTTTATCTTATTTTATATTTTTTGGTCATAGAAAATGTGAATTCTCAGTTTTGGTAGTACAATATGTTCAATTAAGTCACTCAACCAGTTGCCAGTTATCTGGATGAAACTCCCGCACCATGACCAACAAAACAGTAAACAAGGACAGGAGTAGTAAAACTGCACCAGAATTCAACATTGTCGATAAAACTATAAATTTGTGTAACAGCTGAATCAAATTCTTAACAACGAGAAATTATGAAAACAAATTTTGAATAAGTACAAGATAATCAATTATCCTCTTGACACATATCACAATCCCGCTGATCAAATTAAACAAAATCTCTGAAAGGTTTGGACTTTTCATCTACCCATCAGCGGCAGCTTTTGCAGTCCGAAACCCCTTTTTCAATTCAGCAACCCTTTTCATGCAAGCCGCCTTGGATTTCCCCGGAACTGCAGCTGCAATCTTCTCCCATCTCATAGGAACATCCTTCTGAAAAGCCTTCAAAGCATTAAGCAGTGCAAGATCCTCCCCACCACTCCAACCAGTTACAGGTCCTTCACCACCACTGACATCTTTGCTGATTTCAGTTTTCTCTACCAATCCACCTCTCAAATTTTCATTTTCATTCTCAACTCTCTTGTCCATCGGCTTTCTCTTTTTCAAAAATTGCGCATACGAGTCAGCATCATCTGCTTTCTTCTCTCCTAAATCCTTTGCCTTCTTGATCACACTCTCCATCTTATGCCGCCCTCTAAATGCCTCTCCAATCACTTCCCATCTTCTGGGTTTCCCCACAGGGTGTTTCAGTAGCTGCTTCCTCAACACCTCAACGTCCTCTTCAGTCCACTCCTTCTCTTCCTGCAGTAGAACACCATTACCATCGCCACCACCTGCTTGATTCTTCTTATCCTCCCGCTCAGACACGTTAACGCTCTCGGCCACTACTATTGGGCCGACAGCTAATTCTTCAGATCTACGCGTTTTCGATCTCTTCTGCGACGCCTTCTTCTTCGTTTCCTCATCGGTTGTGGGTTCTTGATTCGGAAATTCAACAATTGCGCCATGGCCTACGCGAATGTCGCCGCCGGTGAGGGAACTGGGTGCGAAGGGGCCGATAAGGATAGAAAGGGAGAGCCAAAAGAGGAGCGACCTAAAGGGTTCGGATTGGAGGAAGAAAACTGAGAGAGCGAATAAAAGACAAGAGACTGAGATTGACATAAAGATAAATGCCTTGCCGGGTTTCTGATAAGCTTGGGGTTCTGTCCCTGAAGAAGGGGATGCTCGCGATTGAAAGAGGAACCTTGGCCTCGTGTCTTCGTCCAAGAACTCCATTATTAGACAAAGCTTCACAGTCATGAACGACCATTTATTTAAGAGGGCGCTAAGTACTAAAAAGTATTAGCTTAATAAATAATTGAAAATAAATTTCTTTTAGAAAATTTTTCTGAAGTGAAACGGCTTGTCGTTTTCCTGCTTAAACTTGAGTAGAAGTCAGCCGCGAGCAGAGCAGCGGCAACTGGCAAATCTAGCTAGCGCCTATCTAGACGACGATGTCTTTGATATATAACTTACTATAAGCTAAGCGGGAATAAACCGTACTATTTTAAAAAAGTGGTTGATGCCCGCCTCTTATTTCAGACGCTTTAATCTTTCTTCTTTTTCAAAAATCTGTTTTGGTCTTCAATATTGTGGCAACCATTCTCGATCTTTCATAGCTCAGTTATCATTTTCTAGAAAAAAGGAGCCAAAATCCAATTTGGATGAGTCTCAACTCCTTCATTATCTATCCAAACGATGGCATCAGGAAGCACGAAGCCTTCTTCAGAAATTTTCTGATGGAGACCACCATGGCCGTGTTGTTTATTGGACTTCGTTGCTCTCCAAGTACTCACGTGAAGGTTATGTCAACGAAGCCCGAGTACTCTTTGACATTATGCCTTACAGAAATCTCGTCTCTTATAATGCAATGTTATCAGGATATCTACAATCCGGAAGGCTGGTTGAGGCTTGTCAGTTTTTTGATAAGATGCCAGATAGGAATGTTGTTTCGTGGACTGTAATGCTTTGTGGGTTAGCAGATGCGGGCAGGATTGAAGATGCAAGGAAATTGTTTGATGAAATGCCGGAGAAGAATGTTGTTTCCTGGAATTCATTGGTTGCTGGGCTGATTAAGAATGGAAATTTGGAGGAAGCAAGGCAGGTTTTTGACCAAATTCCAGGCAAAAATACAGTTTCTTGGAATGCTATGATTGCAGGTTATGCTGAAAACTGTAGAATGGAAGAAGCAAGAATTTTGTTCCGCCAGATGAATTGTAGGAATGTAATTACTTGGACTAGCATGATATCTGGTTACTGTAGGACAGGCAATGTAGAAGAGGCTTATTATTTATTCCAGAGAATGCCAGAGAAAAATGTTGTTTCTTGGACAGCCATGATCGGTGGGTTCACTTGGAACCGGTTATATGAAGAGGCCTTGCTGCTTTTTCTTAAAATGGGATTTTCTGATGCAAAACCGAATGGGGAAACCTTTATTTCTCTTGCCTATGCATGTGGAGGTTTGGGTTTTCCTTGTCTTGCCAAGCAATTACATGCTCAGCTAATAATTAACAGCTGGGAGCAGGATGATTATGACGGCAGGTTATGTAAAAGTCTCATTTACATGTACTCTGTGCTGGGTCTCATGGACTTTGCACACAATATCTTAGAAAAGAACCTGACTAACTGTGACAGTCAGTCTTTCAATTCTATGATCAATGGTTATATTCAGGTTGGTCAGTTAGAAAAGGCTCAAGATTTGTTTCCAAAAGCACCCAGTCAAGACAGAATCGCATGGACTTCTATGATTGCTGGCTACTTTAGCGATGGTCAAGTGATAAAGGCATGCGATCTATTTGAGAAGATGCCTGACAGAGATGCCATTGCATGGACTTCAATGATTTCAGGGCATGTCCAAAATGAGCTTTTCACTGAAGCAATCTGTTTGTTTTCAGAAATGCGGGCTCAGGGTGTTTCTCCTATAAATTCTACATATTCTGTTCTTTTTGGAGCCGTAGGTGCAATGGCATACCTTGATCAGGGGCGGCAGTTACATGGTATGAAGTTGAAGACACTATATGAATATGATTTGATTCTTGAGAACTCTCTAATTTCAATGTATGCAAAATGTGGGGAGATAGATGACGCATTTCACATATTCTCTGACATGACTTACCGGGACATAATTTCTTGGAACTCCATGATCATGGGCCTTTCATACCATGGGAGGGCCAGCGAAACTTTAAAGGTGTACGAAACTATGCTCAAATCTGGGACTTACCCAAATTCTGTTACTTTCCTAGGTGTCCTGACAGCATGTAGCCATGCAGGGCTTGTTGATAAAGGGTGGGAGTTATTTGGTGCCATGACTAATGCTTATGCACTTCAACCTGGTGTGGAACACTACATTTGTATGATCAATCTTCTGGGCCGAGCAGGAAAGATGAAGGATGCAGAGGAGTTTGTCTTAAGTCTACCTTTTGAGCCAAATCATGCTGTTTGGGGGGCATTGCTTGGGGTATGTGGGTTTAGTGAAATAAATGCGGATGTTGCTAGGCGTGCAGCCAAACGACTCCTTGAGTTGGATCCTTTAAATGCACCAGGCCATGTCGTTCTTTGTAACATATATGCAGCAAATGGTTGGCACGTTGAAGAAACAAATTTGAGAAAAGAAATGGGGTTGAAAGGTGTAAGGAAGGCACCTGGATGTAGTTGGATATTGGTGAAGGGGAGAGTTCATATGTTCTTATCAGGAGATAGATTATGCCCACAAGTGGGAGAGACTTTATTGCTACTGTTTGGGACTAATGCTGAAAAATGAAAAAGAAGAGTAGAATGTGCATGGGGAATAAACTAGACGGCTATCAATTTTTAGCTAGCTTGTGGCAGGATAAGTTGGAACCAGGCATTTAGGACTATAGGCTATTAATTCCTTCACTCAGTTTGTCAGCGGAGTCCAAAATTTGTCACAATTTGCATTATATCATATGTAATTTTTTCTAAATCGATTTAGAATACAAAAAAAGATGAATTTCTTTTTTTGTTGTTAAGTACAAATAAGTGAAACTCAAATCCCTTTTATCTCTCTCTACCTTTACTTCCTTTCCTATTTCCCTATGAGCACATCCCTGCAATGTTCTCTGTGAAGCGAGCAATCACTAATCATCCATGTCTTGCCTCCTGAGTCCCGAGTACCAAGTGGAGTCTTGATCACTATACAGACTACCACCACAATACACTCACTCACTTATGATAGTCCCTCGATGATTCCAAATAGGTGTGAATGAGTTACAGATAAGTAGACTCGAGAATCACCATAGTCAAGTCAAACTTTAGTTTTTAAGTCCATTTTGGCTTCTTATTCTTATCAAGTAGCTTGGCCTGCCAATTACCACTGCATATTGTAGAAAAGAACCATTGACTATATGTGTACCCAAAATTGGCAGCTGAATAATGCTTTGCAGGGCCTATATCAGATCTTACTTTCATCCATGAAAATATCTTTTTTTATTTCAAGTTCATGGAGATTGTTCAAGAGCTGCAGCTGAAACCTACAGGTAGTTGCTCTTGCTCACTTAAGTTTGCTTTGTTATCCTTAAACTGATGGACACTCAGAGGAATGGAAGGAATAAATAATCACTACAAAGGCTACTTCCTCTAAATCCTCAACCTCAAATCTTCTCTCATGCATACGAACCAACCACTATGCTTGTTCTGTTGTTCATCATAGTAGTAAACTGGCAATTCCTATGCTCTGTAAGCTACTGACTTTGATTTTTTTTTTTTTTTTTGGCCATATATTGACTCTGATTTAAAGCAGCATATATGCACATACGGTAGATGATAAGTCAGAATATCTCAAATTGATGAATATCTGGTATATCCCAATTTCAGCATCGCGACCAAGAATTTAGGTCGTGTTTAAAACCCCTCTGAAATTATGAACTTAATTCATCTGAATTCTGATTTTATAATTATTTGGTGGAAGCTCTCAAGGCAAGAAGAAGTACCTACTGCATCTACTCGTATTCTTGGGAAAACATGCACAGCCCTTAAGCTGCGATAATAATAAGAACTACTTTAACTTATTATTGTGTTTGAATTAGTTATGGATTATATATTTTTCTGGAACTAAGCTGAGTTATTGGCATATGTTTACTATCAGATGGCGAGAAAGAGCCGAACGAACTCAGTGACACTTCTGTCCCCAAACAACCTCATCGTTCAACTCCAAGATTCAGGGAATACAAATGTTGGTTTCGTGTAACCCTCTACATTATCTTTCTTCTGGTGGGCCAATCTGCAGCTACTCTTTTGGGAGGGTTATACTATGATAAAGGTGGTAATAGTAAATGGATGGCAACATTTGTTCAATCAGCTGGATTCCCAGTTCTATTCCCACTCCTTTTTTACTTTCCTCCACGTACCAAATTCACTAACATTTCCTCTGTAACCAAACCAAAAGTTTCAACCCTTGTTTTCCTCTACCTAGCTTTTGGCCTACTCTTGACAGCGGACAACATGATGTATTCCTATGGACTTCTATACCTCCCTGTTTCTACTTATTCTCTGCTATGTGCAACCCAATTGGCCTTTAATGCACTATTCTCTTCCTTCCTTAATTCACAGAAGTTCACTCCATTCATATTCAATTCTTTGGTTCTCCTCACCATATCAGCTTCCCTGCTTGCAGTAAATTCTGATTCTGAGGACTCAACAGGAGAGGCCAGAGGAAAGTATGTAATTGGGTTCCTATGCACACTTGGTGCATCTGCTACATATTCTTTATATCTCTCTCTTGTGGAGCTTTCCTTTGAGAAAGTCATAAAATCAGAGACCTTCTCTGCTGTATTGGATATGCAATTGTACCCATCTTTCGTTGCTACCTGTGCTTGCGTTGTAGGGCTCTTTGCAAGTGGAGAATGGAAAACTTTGGAGAAGGAGATGGAGGAATACCAAAAGGGAAGGGTATCGTATGTGATGACTCTGCTTTGGACTGCTGTGACATGGCAAATTTCTTCTGTAGGTTTGCTGGGTCTGATTTTTGAGGCATCTTCTTTGTTCTCAAATGTAATAAGTACTCTGGCGTTGCCTATTGTGCCCATTCTTGCAGTTGTGTTCTTTCATGACAAGCTCAATGGGGTGAAGGTGATCGCCTTGCTGTTGGCACTGTGGGGCTTTCTTTCCTACATTTATCAGCATTATCTCGATGACTTCAAAGCCAAGGCAGATAGAAGAGATGGAGTTTAGGTTTCTCGTGGTCACATAGAGATTTGTTAATAGGATGGACCAAATTTTGATAAATTATAGCCCTTTGGAGCTGGAATTGAATTGAAACAAGCTCCTTGTTGGGACTATAATTATGAATGATTACATCTTAAATTTTTCTCAATTTTATAATGTTTAATGGCGTTAATTTGATATTCTTTGAAGTTAATATATTTTGATTTCTTGCGTCTCTTTATAATCTCAAGTCATGAATAATTTTTTCCATATTTATGTGTATCGTTGATGGATTATCCTTAACTATGAATTTTGTTATGACGGGTATCAATTTCGAGTGACGAAGTCTTTATATCACGGTATTGTTTACATGTATGTGTGTTATTTTAACTACTAAATAAAAAAGCAATGTTATTCAATCAAAAAAAAATAAATTTATTAGAATAATTATTCGGTAAGATCCACATAACTATTTAAAAGTGATTATAAATTCACATTACAACAAAAATTTAAGTACCTAATATTTTAAATAAAAAATATATTTAATTTGTGTGTTTTATCCAACGATTCTTAGTTTACCTAGACATTATCAGGCCATATAACAAAGCTTTTTTAGGTGTTTGTTACATATTGATGTTGTTTAATTAAAGTGGTGAATAATTTGGTTCCTTCCAATTTCATTGCCATCCTTCAAAATCTACATTTTACTTTCTCTAGATTCTTTTACTTTCTTTTAAATACTGATTTTTTAAACTATCTGTTCAATTCGGCTTTGCATACTTGCAAGTTGCAACCCCAGACTGAACAGAATGAATCCGTTGGGTTAAGGCCCAAATGTGTTTTAATAATGAACCCAGGCAGCAAGACTCCGTTTTTAGGCCCAAAGAAGTTTTTTAATCCAAAACGGAAAAAATCCCGCCAAATCCGCATTCAAAAGCTTTCAAACCCCTTCACATTCTTCCCGTTTCACTTGGGAAACTTGCAAACTGCAAGTCAAAAACACACAGAATACAAATAAGAAATTAATTGACTCGGCTCCAACCGGTCAGCCCCGAATAGACTCCGATATAAATAGGCTTCCTACGTGGCCCATCATCCATATCTCTACCAAAATTTTCTCCACCGCGTGTCCCACTCTCTCCAGCCAAACCAAATTTTAAAAATACAGAAAAATAGTAACGGCTTAACGAAAGCAAAATAGCTTCCCTTATCGTTCTCCACCTGTTCCTCTTCTTTCTTTCTTTCACTGTCTTCTTTGTCGTCTCGCTCATTCGCTCCACTTGGTCTTCTTCTGCTGATAGAGTTATTGAATCTGAAGCAAGTGCTAGGGCACCTCCTCGCGAAGTGGCCACCATGGAGAGCTTGATCGGACTCGTCAATAGAATTCAGAGGGCCTGTACGGTGCTAGGCGACTATGGCGGTGACTCTGCTTTGCCTACTCTGTGGGAGGCTCTTCCATCTGTTGTCGTCGTCGGTGGACAGGTTCACCTTTCTCTCTTCATCTCGGATACGTTACATTTATCTGTTCACGTTTTTTTATAGTTTTGCTGTGTGCTCTCTCTCTCTTTCTTTCTCTATCTGAGTGTGTATACAGATATAATTAAGCGTGTGCTTATTTGTTTCTGACGTGTGATTTATGCGGTAGAGTTCTGGAAAATCGTCGGTACTAGAGAGCATTGTCGGCCGTGATTTTCTTCCCAGGGGTTCAGGTTAGCTCTTCTTAATGAATAACAAAATCTAATATGAGTTCTTCATCACATTTCTGTGTATTCTTTTACGGCTGACATTTTAAGTTGCTTTAGGGATTGTGACGCGGAGGCCTTTGGTCCTGCAGCTGAACAAAACAGAAGAAGGATTACAGGAGTATTCAGAATTTCTTCACTTGCCAAGGAAAAGATTTACAGATTTCTGTATGTCTCCTATCATGCATATATTAATATCAAATCTCCATCTAGAATAATAATTGGATATTTTTTATTCAGAATTCACTTGTTATGGCGTTCTTGTGCAATGATTACTTGAGTTGATCTACCTTTAACTCTGGTACTAATGCTTGCATGTTATATCATTGAACGATTACGTAAATTATTAATGAGGTTTCCTTGACTGCAGCACTTGACGCCCATGGATTACTCTGTTATTTCAAGTGCAATTTGAATTGTAATCATGTATCATATAGATTTTGATTGGGCAAGCTGTATTCTTATTTGTCTATATTACAAATTTTGACTGTCAAATTGCCATTCTCGCGTGCATCAATTCATTTTTTTCCCACTCACTTATCTCAAATTCACAAGTCACAATTTCACATTGCATTGGCAACGAAATCCCAAGGCACACTTATATTAGGATTGCTACATCCTTGTGGTTTTACCTTGGTGTCATCTGATTGAAGCTCATCCAATGTGTTTTTGGGTTAACGTGATGATTTGAGTTGTAAAGTTTCTGATGGTATAGAACATTTCAGTTAAATTGTTCTCTTACCACTCTGTTTGCACGTATAGGTTAACTCATTGTGAATTGTAATATAATACTTGTTGCTATCATATTAATGGTAGGCTCTCCTTTTTTGTTGTTGTTGTTATTGTTATGCAAGTTCACACTAATGAAGTGTTGTTGAGTAAATGTTTTACACCCACAATTTGCTTAGGATGTATCCCAAAAAACTCAAATAACAATATATCTTCTATCCTTGTTCGATTATTGTTCTTTGTCTTGAAATATTATCATTTTTAGTTGGTTGTTTGATTGCCTAGTTTTCCTTTCTAGCTTTGGTTCGAAAGGAAATTCAAGATGAAACAGATCGAATGACTGGGAAGTCAAAACAGATATCTCCTGTCCCTATTCATCTCAGTATCTACTCTCCAAATGGTAAAGGATTTATATTTTTAATTTTGGTGCCTTCTATACCTTGTTTAGATGAGTTTCTTGATCATACTCTTTTGAAGCATAAATCTATAAAAGAGTTACAGTATATATTTGCCAGAAGGGAAGAAGTAATCAATCCTTATCATATGCACTGGACGCTTGATAATATTGACTACGCTATTTATGTTGTTTATCCCTATATTTGCCTCTAACTCTTCACTTGACTCCTGAGAACATTTATGGGTGACTAGTGTATTTTGATAAGAGTTATGACTGTTACGTATTTCTAATAAAGAATCAAGGCACTGATGTTTTGCATAATTTATGGTAGAAATTTGGTGATCAAGGAAACTCCTTGATGTGGCAATTTTGTTTGTATCTGTTGTTCTAAGGAGGTTGTTTAGCGTTTAATATCTGTCTATGTGTGTTCTGTGTCTTGGTGTCACGTACCTGTATATGTGGATCATTTATATTGTTTTGTGATCCGTATTCAAGTTTGTCTGATAATTATCCTTCTTTTTCTGTTGGCAGTTGTCAATCTAACACTGATAGATCTGCCTGGTTTGACTAAAGTTGCTATAGGTATACTTGCTTATCAGTCTCTATTTCCAGTGGAAAATGGATTTCTGCATGTTATTGATTTCCTTTTTTATATGTTTGATTTCCAACTTAAAGATCTTTAATTTTCTCAGAGGGACAACCAGAGAGTATTGTTCAAGACATTGAATATATGGTTCGCTCATATATTGAGAAGGTAGTTAAAGGACTCATTCATCTATACAATTTACATTTTTCTAGAAATCATTTATGGTGGTGACATTTGAACTTATTGTGTTAAGCCTTTTTTTCTTCTATATAAGGGATTGGATGGAAGTTACAATTGGCTTTGTTGCTTCAATTCTTTGAAACCTTTCTATAATTGTTATGCTTGTTCTACATGCTTAAAAAAATAAACTACTAAAATTGAGTGTAAGAACTCAGAGAAAACACCATGATAAGGTTTTAAACTTTCATTAATCATAATGGAGTTTTTATAATTACTCTTCATATTCTTTTCACTATGCATTTCTTGCATTTATCTGCTATTTGATGGCCTTAATCGGTTAGTCAGGAAATTGTCAATGAACATGAGATAACAACTTCACTGTCTTAACTTCAATCACTCCACCAATACCAATCAGTGATGGATTGACAGTAGTTGACAATTTCCTGAATTCTAAATCTTGGGGATCTTTTATCTTTGACGATATGAGATGTATTTCGTGCATGCTTGGTTAAGGAAAGTGTTATAAAGTAGACCAACCAATTCATTGTTCTTAATAATAAGTTTGATGTCTTGAATAGATTTAACTATTTCTTCAAATCATACCATTTGATCTTTTTTCTTATGGATCTATTTATTAATTATATATTCTTCTATTGCAGCCTAATTGCATAATTCTGGCCATAACTCCAGCAAATCAAGATATAGCAACGTCAGATGCCATTAAGCTCTCTAGAGAAGTTGACCCTACTGGTAAACTTGCTGCACTTTGTTTACAGTTGTTCTCCAACTGTACTGCCTTATGCATTAATTTTCTCATGTCGTTATTGCTTGCAAAAGACATTTAAGTCCAATATTTTTTCTCTTAGGTGAAAGAACATTTGGTGTGTTGACAAAGCTTGATTTGATGGACAAAGGGACAAATGCTTTGGAAGTAAGGATTTTAGCTTTTCTAATGAATCCACCTGTAAACTCATGAGAATATTAATGTTTGGCTCGTTGATAATACTTATTTTGGATTTCCATGGATCTAAACGGACACGCCGGTGCATAATATTTTGCTACTATGACCATAATGTTTCCATTTGGGTCATGTTTAAGGTCCTTGAGGGAAGATCATATCGCCTTCAACACCCTTGGGTTGGAATTGTAAACCGTTCACAGGCAGATATAAATAAGAATGTTGATATGATTGCTGCTAGGCAAAGGGAGCGTGAATTTTTTGCCAATAGTCCTGATTATGGACACTTGGCCAGCAAAATGGGCTCAGAATATCTAGCAAAGCTTCTCTCAAAGGTTTCTGTTTATACTTTTCTTCAGTTACGATGGGATGGAAACATTTTCTGCTTTCCTTCTTACTTGATTACTTATTGAGTTGGATTGATTTCAGGATTTAGAGTCCGTGATAAGGGCTCGTATTCCAGGAATTGCATCTTTGATTAATAGAAGCATTGATGAACTTGAAGCAGAGTTGAACCAAATTGGTAGACCGGTTGCTATTGATGCTGGGGTGAGGAATATCTTCGTTTATCTATCAATCTTTGAATATTTCCTTTAGGATATTATCCAATTTCGTGATCTTATCAGGCTCAGTTGTACACTATTCTAGAATTATGCCGTGCATTTGACCGGGTGTTTAAGGAGCATTTGGATGGAGGGTAATATAACGTACTTTGTGCTTCTGCTTTTTTTTTTTTTTTTCCCTGTTTATCTTGTTCTGTATCCTTTCAAATTTAACTTGCATATTACAACTATATAGAGCAAGTGGATGTCTGAGTTAATTCTTTATTGACACACAATATAAAATTTTTTCTTTGGTGATTCTGTATTATTACTCGTTTTCAAAGTATTTTTCTGATAAAACTTTTGACTATATCAATGCTACAAAATTACAAATTACTATTTGCTCCGATCTATAAGTTGTTATTTCAACAATAGACAGCAAATTAAGGAGGGTTCATACAATAAGTTCAGAAGGTTTAGACGAACGGAGGTCTAGGGATTTACGGTTACAATAGGAATATAAGTGACTAGAGTCACAATGAATTGGGGGAAGATAAGAAGACTCCTAGTCTCTGTTAGTCAGAACTAGATTTACTCATTTTTTTTGTACTGTGACTTCTGACTGAATGTATATGTAAAAATATGACAAAATAAACATAATTCTTTCGTGACATTTCTTGTATTTTTCATCTTAGGCGACCCGGCGGTGACCGAATTTATGGAATCTTCGATTACCAGCTCCCTGCTGCTTTCAAAAAGCTCCCATTTGACCGTCATCTATCGTTGGAGAATGTGAGAAAAGTCATTTCAGAGGCAGATGGGTACCAACCTCATCTAATTGCACCAGAGCAAGGTTACCGACGCCTCATTGAGAGTGCACTCAATTATTTCAAAGGTCCAGCTGAAGCTTCGGTAGACGCTGTAAGTGCTTCTGCTTTAAATAGTACCGTCTGGTTCACTTTCTCCATTGGAGAATCAGAGTTACGATGTTTGTCTACTTAAAGGGACCTTGTTTTATGCTATCTTAAGAGTTAAATTTTAATTCAAAAGATGGAGCCTACAACCTTATTAAATTGATGGCTGTTTAGTTGATGCGAAAATCGAAAATATTAGATGTTAATTTTATTCGTTTTGACTTGAGAATTTACCAATTTTTATTCTTTTTAACTGATTTGTACTGTTTCAGGTTCATTTCATACTGAAGGAACTCGTGAGAAAGTCAATTGCCGAAACGCAGGTTTGAGAGAAAGGGCGGGGGGGAAGAAAAATTAGGCGGGGATAACGGTTTTCCATCAGCAATGCTTTACTATTCACAAGAAAGATGCTGATTTTAAAACGGTGCAGGAATTGAAGCGTTTTCCGACTTTCCGAGCTGAACTAGCTGGAGCTTCTAATGAAGCATTAGAGAGGTTCCGCGAAGACAGTAAGAAGACAACGTTGCGCCTCGTGGAAATGGAATCTTCATACCTCACTGCTGATTTCTTCCGAAGACTCCCACAGGAAGCAGATAAGGGAGGGAATCCAGCTCTCTCATTGGCTGACCGATACGCAGAGGGACACTTCCGCAGGATAGGTTCAAATGTTTCATCTTATGTCGAGATGGTGAGAGAAACGCTGAGGATTACAATTCCGAAGGCTGTCGTTCACTGTCAAGTGAGAGAGGCTCAGCGGTCTTTACTAGATCATTTTTACACACAAGTGGGCAGAAAAGAGGTAACTAATTAATTATGCATCACCTTCCACCACATCAGATTGTTCTCACGTTAGGAAAACATCAATCAAGTGTTTTTCTTCTTAGGCGAATTATAATTTATGATATATTGGGGCATTACAAGTTGAAGAGAAATGTTATGGCTTAATTAGTTAACACTTCAAATGCGCATAGAAATATGTTCCTCTTGTAAGGATACAACATGAAAACTCCACTGCTTGACATTCATTGAAAACACCACAACTTCTGCCAGTCATTTTCTGTACTAACTATTGCTATTTCGGTTTCAGGGAAGGCAACTTGCAAAGCTATTGGATGAAGACCCTGTGTTGATGGAAAGGAGGCAGCAATGTGCCCGGAGGCTTGAGCTATATAGGTCTGCAAGGGATGAGATTGATTCGGTTTCATGGTCCAGATGAGATGAATCATGAGTGGATATAAGGGAATTCTAGTTGAAAAACCGTAACAATGATAAAACTATTGGCAGCTTTAGAGGGTTGGTTCTCTTTACTTTTCCTTGAAGTCTGATCAGGGCTTGTGTAGGTATATCTGTTTTAACATGCTTGTTTCGATTGATCAATCGATCAATTTATTATTAAATAAATTGTACATTTGGTACTTATGTCTATTTATCTGCATATGTTATACATAATAGCATCTTTAAGAATGACAGATGTACTAGAAGACTGTAAGATAGAAGTATAAAGCGGGAGGAAGGTGGAATACCATTTGTTTTTGGAAAAAAAATTCCCTGGGCTTGAACAAGAATGACGTTGATCAATTTATTATGTTTTCTAGTGCGGATGCGGATTGCTCGCATCGCTATTTAAGACTAAGTATGATTGACTAGTATTAATATCGCTGAGAAGCAAAGGCTCCTCTACAACAAAATAATCCAGGTGATTGAGTTTGTAAGAAATTTCCTACTTGTTCTTACGAAGATAATTTCTGCAGTCTCACTAACATGAATAGTTCAAGTTTTTTTTATCACCAGCCTTGTCAAGTTCTTCCAAAGCTTCCCACAGTTTTGGATCGTCATAATCCTTAATTAGAAAAGCAGGCTTTGCTTCCGTCAGTAAGTGCTCCGGGTTTCTGGTAGTTATACCTACAACAGGCATTCCAGCTGCCACTCCAGCTTTGATCCCTGAAACGGAATCCTATGAAGACAAAAACAGACCATGTCTCAAAAGCCAGATCCAGTAAAAATTACAGCATAAATAGGGCATTACATGTATAATACCTCAAATACAAAAGTGTGATCTTTCGATGCTTTCAGCACTTCAAGAGCTTTCAAGTAGGGATCTGGATAGGGCTTAGCATGTTCACAATCACCTCCAATAATAACAGCATCAAAAAAATCTGAAAGACCAAGGATTTTTATCATGAGTTCTGCATTTGCTCTTGGAGCATTAGTAACTGCAGCCCGCTTCAAGCCTCGATCTTCAATCCATTTCCTCACTTTATCAAGGCCATTCAAAGGCCTCACTTGCTCTGCTACCAATCTGGTTTGTTCCTCAAAGAAATTATATTCTGAAGCTTGAAATGAACCATAAGAAGAAGGAAGGCAGAGAGCCTACCTGCGGAACATGGCTTCCTTGTCATCTACAAACTTTAAACCCCGCTCCAGATCATCAGGAAAGAGAGCCAAGGCAATATCATCATTGTGTTTGCCAGCAATAGTTTCAATAAAAAATTCCTCTGTTACTGGAGTACCTCCATTGAAGCCAATCTGATAACCTTCAAGTTTCTGTTAGTCTCATCAATTATTCATGCATTTTTCATGGTGATTTATAAAGGAATAATGCAATCACAAACTGTATAAAATATAAACTTCCTGTCTTAAAATTTTCCACTAATAAAAGAAATTCTACCTCTTGAAGCATTTCACGGAAAGCATAGTAGTGGAGTGGATCTGAATCACAAAGAGTTCCATCAATATCAAATAGCACTGCTTCAAGTGGAGCAAGCCTGGCGAGAGAACTCTTGCTGGTGCAACAAAATGAAGCCAATGAACAAGAAGCTTGTAAACATAAAACAATATGTGCATATATACTTAAGTTTCTATCGTGAATTATAGCCTTTTCCATATGCTATCGAGCCAGCTACTCTTCAGCTTGTCAGTTAAAAATCAAGCCAGCAACGTGAACATTATGATATAGAACTTGACACATCAATCACCATCCATTTACTAGTTTGGCCACTGAGTGTTTTTCAGATAGCTGTTACTTGTAAGGGCATGTAAACCAATGCAATAGATAATTTGGTGATTGATTATTGGATATTTCTCAGATTTAAGTACAGTTAATCCTGTCTGAAAGCTATCTACAGAAGTGATAGGCACTTCCACCTTTAATACCAAAACATTGAATCATTACAAAGATACACAATTTAACTACTTGGAGAGTTGCAACTCTGCTTAAAGTCACAGCAATAATGGTAAACTGGTCACCCTACAAAGAGTGATAAGCTGCCTATTCTCAAAGTTAATATTAAAGTCAATAGGCAACGCATTACACATCACAAATTATTTAAGCAATTTCAGAAAAAACTAAAGTGAAATTCAGATTATAGATCATAACATAAAAGCATACAGCTTAGTCAGTAAACTAATAAATAATACTATTTGCAACACTACGGAGCACTACTTGATAATGTTACTTCACCGTGGACCCCTAAATTGTTTAGACCTTAGATGCAATATAAAGAGATTCATCGACTTGGATTATACATATAAAACTAAAAATTCATTATCAAATCCAACATATATGCTTTTCCTTGGAAAAACCTAATAACTCATGAGGGATGTCTAATTTGGAGTGCAACCTCCAAGTACCTGCGCTCTAATTTGTTCTACATGATCTTGATGCCAACAAGAATATAAGATCAGCTGCAGGATTCCAGAAAACAAAAACAAGGAACTAAAACAATATAACAGTGTATGAGATCCATCAATCAAAAGAAAAATAATATAATTTTCATGAAAGAAGTACAGTCCCTTAGAAAGGTGGAAGATCCTGTCAGGTTGTCACCGTTTAAATTGATCCACGTCCAATTCCACTTAAAAAATGAATAAAACTCAAGAAGATGGAAACAGAAAGAATAAGTAACAGTTCCTTATTGATAAAAATACAGCTAGACTTAATATATCAAGAAGAAGAGCTGTTTAGAAAGAAACTCTAAATTAGTAAATACTTCATCAGCAACAAGCGAAGCCTCAAACTGTAATGAAACCTGATGTTGATTGATGGGTGCTAGCAACATATACAATATTTCAGAGCACATATAAAAGAAGATTGAAGATTGAAGAATCCCATGAAGCCCAATTTTCAGGACATGCGAAATTGACATTATATTGCAAGAAACTCGTACTTACATGCACGGTAAACCGGATTGAAGATACATAACCCTAATCGAAAATGTTGCAAATGATGGCATCGAAGCGGAAACAAGGGGTAAGAAGGTACCTTTCCACGCAATTCTCACAAGACGCTGTCATTGTTTGCCGAATGTCGAAGGAATACAATAACTATTGAAAATAATTTCTATGCTAAATATGTTCCCTGGAAGAAATGGTGTACTGGGAACACAGATCGAAGGTGGCTTATAAGATGAATGAACGAATGGGATCTGCCGGAGAATCAAAANCATGAAGCCCAATTTTCAGGACATGCGAAATTGACATTATATTGCAAGAAACTCGTACTTACATGCACGGTAAACCGGATTGAAGATACATAACCCTAATCGAAAATGTTGCAAATGATGGCATCGAAGCGGAAACAAGGGGTAAGAAGGTACCTTTCCACGCAATTCTCACAAGACGCTGTCATTGTTTGCCGAATGGCGAAGGAATACAATAACTATTGAAAATAATTTCTATGCTAAATATGTTCCATGGAAGAAATGGTGTACTGGGAACACAGATCGAAGGTGGCTTATAAGATGAATGAACGAATGGAATCTGCCGGAGAATCAAAAACGAGAAGGCGGAGATGCTATGCGTTTCTTTTAATTTCCTTTTCTTACAAATATTTCTTTTAATTCTTTTTTTTAATGGTTATAATACGAAGTTCTCAATATGTGATTTTCAAATATTATTTTTTGTCCATACAAAATTACTTTAATATAATATAAATTAAATTGACAAAATATGTGTAAGTGTTTTATACTTGAGGTATCTTGAGAGTTTTCAAATGGCCTTTAAGCCATGATTCATTAAATTTCTCAAGGTATACCAAAAAAAAAAGGTAGGTTTTGGTTGTCTATGTCAGGTAATCAATTTTACGTGCCTAAGATGTCAAAGTTGAGATTGTCGGTGTCAAATTTAACTGGCTATTGCCCTTGATCAAAGCATACATGACTACAAAAAGAATTGTCTTTTTTGTTTTGTTGCTTAAATTGTGAATATTTACTTGAAAGATGAAACTTTTTATATTTGGTATGTAGAACACAAAATCAGTTTTTCCATTGTTCTCTACCCAAAAGAATAGTGCAAAAATGAATGGCTATGCGCTTTTCTCTAATTTTCCCAAGAAACTTGGACTAGAAAACTCTGCCACTATCAAGTCAATTTTAGCCGCCCTCGTGCGGCTTTTGGTCTGAATATTGCATTTTCATAGTTTATTTATCTTAGTTTTAAAATTATTTATTTTCATATTATAATTTCTTATTTAAAAAAATAAATATCAACAGATAAGAGCTACCAAACACGCTCATATTATGCATGTTCATTAAGAACATGTTACATAACATGTAGTATGTGACTTTGTAAGTAGGGCTCACTGGATACGTCACATGTTATACGTCGTATCCTCAAGAGATACGCGCATAACATGTGACATGTTTGGTGGATCTANGTCTACCTACTAACATTTATTTTTTAAAAATAAAAATTATAATAATAAAATAAATAGTTTTAAAACTACAATAATAAAATAAATAAATTGTCAAAGCACAGGATTAATCCCAATTTTATTATTTATTATTATTTTTTGTTTGAGTTATTCTTATAGCATGCCATTTAAAATAATTTCAATTTTAGCCGCCCTCCTGTACATGTTTCCTTACTAATATGCAAATCAAATACAACTTGGCCACTTCTCCTTGATGCTTCAAGTTGCATATTCTCTTTTCTGCTTTTTTTGCGGTTTTCTTTTTTTCATTTTTGTTTGGGTCTGCTTTTTTCTTTTCATTGTACAGGAGACAAACAATAGAGAAGGCAACATGGATCAAGGCAGAAACAACAAGAAATGCTTGACTGCCCACTCGACGCAAGGTACAGAACTGGGCTGTTTTGNTTTTTGCGGTTTTCTTTTTTTCATTTTTGTTTGGGTCTGCTTTTTTCTTTTCATTGTACAGGAGACAAACAATAGAGAAGGCAACATGGATCAAGGCAGAAACAACAAGAAATGCTTGACTGCCCACTCGACGCAAGGTACAGAACTGGGCTATTTTGATGAGGTTCTGAGTTCTAACTTGGTCATTAGCGAAAAAACTTGACATAAATGGGCTCTCTCGGGGACTAAAATTGAGACCCAGTCCAGGCTGAAGTGGAACCATTTCTGTTGAACACGTTTGTGGTATCCTCGCATATGAGGGGGGAAAACTAAACTAAAAAGTGTAAACAAGTTTTGTGTCAAGCTTTTTCGATGAATAAAAACAACTTTATCCTTTTTTGCTATGACTCTAAATCTAATATTTAACCAATAAAAAAAAAGAACAAAAAAGCTACTAAATGCCAAGGTTTTTGATCCATATGTGCCTTAAAAAAATTCAGGATGAATCCTAACTAGTAAACGGGGCTCTGTCCTGATTAAGCTATTTTGACCAGAATTACTTTGAGCAAATATTTTTCTTTTTCGGTAAACAGAACAAATCCGTTTAGTTTTTAGTAAGTAGTAACATTTTGCTTGTGAGGGAGGGAAGAGGGTGTGGGAATATCATCAATGCTCAAATCCTCACTCTTACAGAATGGTGATTTGCTATCCATAGACTATACAAACAAGCCAGTAGACAAACTTGTCGGCTTTCAAAATACGAAGCTTCAGGTTTCTGTACTTGTATATCTGTTTAGCTACGCACATTCCTCCTCTGCGTTTCCCTCAAACGATAAGAACGTGGAGTATGCCTTATGGAAGGAAAACTTGTATTGGATGCAAGATTTAAATTATTGTTGCTATTGTTTTCACATGTCAAGTTGATCTCAAGTGGCATACTGGGTCCAGAGCCCCGAAATGGTTTCCATGTCATAGCTGATGTCGTTCAAGGGATTTCCCTCATGCTAGTCATTGTCAGCATTATCTACAGTGCATATGCATCTTTTCGAAATTGCCAACTCAACAGATATTTGCAGTCTTGTTGGCTAAACTGATCTGCCTCTGCCTATAAAAACTAGGCAGGACCGTAGCATTTTCAAAATTCCAAGGGAGGTTCACCATCTAGTGGGGGCTGCTTGACAGGAAACTTAAAGAAGATTGGCTTCTCATGTTCACTGCAATGGCCTCATAGTGATCTTAAAAATAATACACCAAGAGGCCCACAACTTATGACAAGGTCCTTTTCCAACCCTTCCATGTACCTTGAACTTGAATTGAAACACATTATGTAAACTACTAGAGATCGATGATTATTTCCAGTGCACCTTCCTCGCAGATACTAAGGTCCTTATTTGATCTTTGGCCAAGTGGGAACACTAAGATATGCCTAAATTAGGATTATCAAAGTGCACAAGGGCCTAACTCTTCTCTTCCTTATGTTCCAAGCCAGCCGTGTCCGTTTTTTCATATTCAAAACCATTAATCTTTGGTTTCAACCTACTTGTTAGGTGGGCAAAGGTCAATTGCATCTCATCGTCAAACAACTAGCTTTTGCATGTTGGCCATGGGTAGCCTAATTCTATTTGGGACTCTACTATTAACCTTATATGTTCCCATAGTATCCACATTGTGCTTTGAAACAGAACGGAAATAATGCAGAATTCAAAGCAAAATGGGAAGATAAATTTGCTATTCAATCACCCTGTTAGAGAGCGAAGAAGAGAGAAATAATACTAACTAATAACATAATTAATGGTTGACTAGATAGTATTTTACACTAAACAATCCTTTCAAATAAAGGGCCTTGTTGACAAAGAAATGGAATA
Source organism: Cercis canadensis (assembly GCA_003255065.1). NCBI lineage: Eukaryota > Viridiplantae > Streptophyta > Magnoliopsida > Fabales > Fabaceae > Cercis > Cercis canadensis. The sequence goes on along the minus strand of QAOA01000648.1, from coordinate 532,272 downwards.
TATCGAAAAGGGAAAGTACTATAAATTTTGAAAGGTCAGAAATGGTTGTCAGCATTATATGAAGACTCTACCTTAGAGTCTAAGCAGGTTGCCCAGAAACTATGGTAAACGAACAAAAAAGATTCTTCTCATTCAAAATGCTAATTATTTTAAATCTTTACTTATGGAATGCCAAAGTTGGTAAAATTCCAAATTCTCTATAAATAGAAGTTATCCTATTCGCTTCATGCTTCACCATTGCACCAACAAACTTTCTTTCTACACTTCAATTTGCTTTTTCTCTTCTGTCCTACATGGCTCTCTCTTTTTTGTATCCTCTGCTTTTTACCTCCCTGCTTTTCATGCAAACTCTGGCAGACACTTCATGTGCCGATTGTTTCATTAATTCTCGGGCAGCATACTACCCAAATTCTGATGAACAAGGAAGCAGTGGTAAGAAAAACAAAACAACAAACATTCAATGAGGTTTATGAGCATGTTATCTTACATTCTCTTTAATAATAAATTGCAGTAGGTGCATGTGGGTTTGGTTCCTTTGGTGCTACACTGAATGGGGGGGACGTATCAGCTGCATCTGATCTTTATAGGAACGGTGTCGGTTGTGGTGCCTGTTACCAGGTGAGAATGGACCAAATAACTTCATAATATTTTATGTAAGTTAGATTAGCTTGAAGAACTTCCTGCAAGATATTTATGTGCATTTATGCTGGTGGACATTGCCTTCCCACAAAAGCTTATGGTTTTAGACCGTGACCTTACTGTGCATGCATTCACAAGCCGAAAAAAACCCATTATGCATGCTTTCTGAAGAAAGTCGTAGAACAAATTAATGCTTGACCTATACGTGGATCTCACTCTATCAATGTCTTGTACCTTGTTTCTTAACTACAATGCATACATTCACATCTTTTTCCCCTTTATTATTTGGTCTTCTACATTCATTTACATAATATCCTAAGTTCCTAACAGCAATTAGCAATTCAATAATACCCAACCAAACTTTGCAAGGATTCTTTAGCATATTTATATTCTAACTTTTCGTATCTATCACCAGGTGAGGTGTACCGACAGTGCCTATTGCTCAGACAAAGGTGTGACTGTAGTTATAACGGACCAAGGCTCGGGTCATAACACTGATTTCATTCTCAGCAAACACGCCTTCAAGGGATTGGCTCAGACCACTGATGCAGCTGCTCATCTATTAGACCTTGGCGTAGTTGATGTTGAATACAGGCGGTAAGATAATGTCTAACTCAGCCAATTCCTTGTTAATATCCTTCTTTTATTCATAGCAGACAACCTCTTAATTCATGTCTAGATCAATTGGTCCCCTTATACCAGAAATCAAATAGAGTACTGATGAAGCCTTTGTCTCTCTCTCCAGTGTTTCATGCAGCTACTCAAACAAAAACATAACATTTAAGATAGACGAGAGCAGCAACAACCCTCATTACTTGGCTTTTGTCATATGGAATCAACAAGGAAGGAGAGATATCACTGCTGTGCAGCTGTGTGAGGTATTAACTGCTATTTCTTCTGTTGTGATAACTCAATTGTCATTTTCTAAAACTGAGTTGAATTAACTCGATTTCTTCATGAGATAATTTTGGTCATGAAGAACTTGGTTAAAAAACAAGATTAATTAATCTATTCTAAAATGAAACAGTCATGATTGTAACTAAAAAATCACATTTTATTTAGAAAACATCGAATAGACATCCTTAACTGTCCAACTCCAGACCAAACCGTTCACACTGGGAATTACTACCTTTTTCATGGTGTCAATTGTCGAAGCAATACTAGCTGCTACAAAGCAATAAAGAAATAATACTAATACACCAAATATGAATTGGTAAACTGATCAGGAAAAAGAATCTAGTTTGGTGAAAAGCAGGGTAGCTGGCCAAATTTCTTGACATTATTAAGATTACTAATTGCGTTAGCAAAATGATAATAATCTCTTTTACAATGTGCAGACTCAGAACTTTGTATGCAAGCTACTGGATCGGGACCATGGTGCGGTCTGGGCTACTACCTCGCCACCAACCGGACCTTTGTCGCTAAGAATGTTGTTCAGTGATGATGAGGGACAAGACACGTGGGTTGTTCCTGTTAATAACATACCCCAAGACTGGAAAGCTGGAGATATATATGACTCAGGAGTCCAAGTGACCCAATAGAGAAGCAGCCAAATATGACTTATTCATCTGCCATAAGCATACAATAAGAGAAATAAGTCAATCAAATGAAGTCCTGTACTTTGTTCTAGTTTTTTTTCCCTCTTATAATATTAATTTTTTTATTACACAGTGGTGATATTCTTTAATCCACTAAGCATAATTAAAATATTTACCCTCAAGAACATAGAAAACACTTCTTGAATTGTATTAAACACAAAACTAATGGTTAACGCAGTTCAAGAAATAGTTATATGTTCCTTGAGAGTAAATTACTATGCCAGAAGTTCTGAGTTTAGCAGTACAACATAGGGGGAAATTTGGACAATCTTAAATAAAGCATAATGTAATGCATCAAGAGACAAAAAACTAAAACCAGAATATATTTATGTACCATCGCAGCAACTTGAAAAAGGAAGGATTTACGTAGGTTGTCATATGACTGATATCTATCACATTTTCATCTGCAGATATAAACAATTCAATCATGTTTTTCCCCCCACAATAAAAGAATATACTTGAGGACTAACAGAGTTTGCTCTCCCTATAATCGAATTTTAATACACAGTAGGTCCTCCCCCAACAGTCTTGCCCTGTAAAATTTCCTACTCGGAAAACAAGTTTCACAGAATCTTCTTTCTGTATTCAGTCTTCAAAGCATCGTCTAGACCTCCATTTCTTTTCTGCTTTGGAATCTCTTTTGATTGATTTTAGCTGAGCAGCCTTTCAAGTAATACTCAGTAAATCATTCTCTCCAAATAAGTGATATAACTTTCACTAAGAAATTCAGATCCAAAATCTTTGGGGGTACCCCTCTGTACCCTGCTGCTTCTAGCAGATCCTTTTCTTCCGCCACATCATTAAAAATCCCTGATCATTGCATCTCCATTCTGCAAAACACATTATTATTTATGGCTACGCTTCTAGTCACCATGATTTCTTGCTTACTAGATCCTATATTTTCCGCAATACCTCAACATGCACGTATAGTTCTCTACCAACAACCTGTCACGCTCTCAAGTGCATCCATCAGAAAATCTTCTTTGAGCATCTAATCTTTTATGAATTCCTCTTTTTCACTTGAATCTTCAATGGACAATTTCATCTGTGTACCCAATTCACCTAACATTGAGTACATTATCCTTTTCCTGTAGACTGAATTATTCTTCGTAAAATATTTAGATTCAACATCTTCAAGGTGAACTGAGCTGGTTGCAACTTCTTTCTGTAACCCCTTTTCTTTCATCATCAATCTCACATATTCAACATCATCCCATCTCCCTTCGGCAGCACATATATTTGACAGCAATATATAGGGGCCGATGTCCTGTGGCTCCAACTCAATAAGTCTCTTGGCCACAATCTTCCCGAGCTCCAAGTCTGAATGGGTCCTACAAGCAGAAAGAAGGGCTCCCCATAAGGCAGATCCAGCCCTCATAGGGATATTGGTTATAAGATCTTCTGAATTTTTCATTAAACCAGCTCGGGCAAGGAGATCAACCATGCAACCATAGTGCTCAACCTTGGGTTCAATCTTGTAAACTCGACGCATGAGATCAAAGTACCACCAACCCTCCATAACCATACCCACATGTGTACATGCAGACAAGATACAGACAAAAGTAGCGTCATTTGGTGGTGGACCTCTCGTCTCCATCTCCAGGAATAGTTCTAGAGCTTTCTCTCCCTTGCCATGCAAACCATATCCCATGATCATAGAATTCCATGATACAACACTTCTGACTGGCATCTCTTCGAAAACATCTTTGGCCAAATCCATAGCCCCACACTTTGCATACATTGTTAGAAGACCAGTCAAAAGTAAGACATCAGTTTTGATGCTATTGCTTTTGATATATGAATGGACCCAACTGCCTGTATCAAGCCTCCCTAAATTGGCACACGCAGTCAGAACACTCAGCAGAGTAGCCTCATTTGGCATAGAAATAGAATCTCCTTTTTCCATCATTGTATCAAACTGTCTCAAACATTCACTGAAATTCTTAGTCCGAACATAAAGCGCCAACATGGTATTCCAAGAGACCACGTTCTTTAAAGGCATTCTATCAAAAAACTCCCGAGCAAGAGAAATATTTCCAATCTTTGCATACCCATCAATCATGCAATTCCAAGTTATCACATCTCTGGTTGCCATTCTTTCAAACAATTCACTTGCAGCTTCCAAGTCCCCAATCCCCACATATCCTGCAATCATAGAATTCCAACTAAACACATCTCTTTCAGGCATTTCGTCGAAGAGTTCACGGGCAGCCCCAATTTCTGCATTCTTGACATACCCATCAATCATCGAGTTATAGCTTACCAAATCCAACCTAGACCCTGTATCAAACAGCAATCGGGCATTACCAATTCTCCCAAAAACCGAGTACATATGGATAAGCGAGTTCCTAGTAAACAAATCTGATTCAAACCCGAATTTCACAACACTGGCATGACTCTTTTCCCCTCCACACGCCGACCTAATCTCTGAACAAACTTTTATTAAAAGTGGAAATGTATAGTGATTTGGCTTGACCCATCTACTTATCATTTTCTCATAGTAGAAACTGAGGGCTCCATAAAAATAATTCATACTTGCATAGCTTCTCATAATGGTATTACACAGAAAAGCATCCGGTTCATCCAGATAATCAAATACGTAAATGGCGTGCGGGACCATACGTGAATCCGAGCAAAGTTTCTTTATAACTCTGCTGGCCGCAAGAGAGTAATGAAAGAGGCCAGAAACCATAAGTTGGGCGTGAACTTGATTAAACTGTTTGATCCCGTTGCACGAGTCTAACGTACACAAAATGGGGTGGCTGAGCTTCAATATGGGTAGCCCTTGTTCGCCTAGCTCCATGGCTTCCTCTCGGAGATCCGACCAGAGTCTTGGTGGAGTTTCGGAGAGATTCTTGTGGGATCTGAACACTTTGTTAAGCGATAGTGAAGAAAACTTGGAGGAGGGTTTTGGCCTAACTGCCATTTCGTTTTGGCGGTAACATATACCAACAACGGCTAGCTAGATAGCCTAGATTGCTGGTGGCCAATTTGTATGCCCAGTTAGTCCAATTGGCTATTACTAATGGACATGGCGGGGCAGGTGGATGCTGACAAAAATACCCCAATATTTATGTGAGGGCTGGGCAAGGAAATCATAGAAGATAGTTCTTGCTTTAGTGCAAAGCGTTTGTTTGCTTTATTCCCTGATGGAAGATNTAGCTAGATAGCCTAGATTGCTGGTGGCCAATTTGTATGCCCAGTTAGTCCAATTGGCTATTACTAATGGACATGGCGGGGCAGGTGGTGGATGCTGACAAAAATACCCCAATATTTATGTGAGGGCTGGGCAAGGAAATCATAGAAGATAGTTCTTGCTTTAGTGCAAAGAGTTTATTTGCTTTATTCCCTGATGGAAGATTCTTTCAACAATGACGAGAATTGTAATTAGGATCTGCTGCTGGAGGAGCCATCCCACACCTGTTTTCCACAGGTTTAGCGCTCAAGCCAGCACCAGTAGTTGTTAAACATACCCGCATCTTGTCATTTTCTGACAAATTTTATCACTAGAACTCCAAAAACCCAGTACAAGAGTCGAGAGATATGAATAGCTGCGCTTTTGTTTCGTTAGCCTTGTTGTGTAAGGATTGCAAAGCGATCGAGTTATAGATTTTTTTATTTTTTTTTGCGGTGCTAAGGAAGAGAATATATTACATTAACAAACACTTAGACACATTAGTAGCCAAAAAGATGTATACATTAGTAGCCAAAAAGACGTATACATTAGTGGCCAAAAAGATGTAGGTACTTAGAGTATTATATACATACGCCTGGGAAAACTAGTTCCCTTCAAATCAGAATTAAAACATATAGACATAAAGTCTAGCAAAATACTAAAGATAAGTAAGTCTTCTAGCTGAGAGAAGGCCCTTCCGCGCACTGGTTTGCTTCACAGTAAACATGGCTAGAATTTTCCGCAGCAGGGACCTGCAAATCAGGGTAAGAGTGTAGGTGACACTCAAGAGGAACAGAGTCTTTCAACAGAGAAACAGCAGTTAATGAGTCAGATTCTATGAGTAGGTATGCAATTTTAATTTATGCTTTGGGAATAATTTTGATACCCTTTTGTTCTCCTAGAAATCCACTTTCGGCACAAATAAAGAAAGGGCAAAAGATAGCTTTATGGGATGTAAGACTCATGTGGAGAGACTGGACAGGACAATTATGTGTTCTAAACTTAACTTCAAAATGGTATGACAATTATAAAATGTATGACTCACGTGGAGGAACCTGACAATCATGTGTTCTAAAAACTTCAAAATGGTATGACATCCTATATATAATCATTCTGACTCATTGATTACTTAAGCTGCATACTTACTTCATTCTCTCCAGAAATTTCTACATCTGAACTGTTATTATAGCTCTTCACCTCCAGAAGAAGAGAAAGAGACTTCAGTCATCTTAATAATTATAATAATAGTGTGAAATATTCAGCGTTGGGGGAACAATGGTTAGTAGACGTAACTAGCCTGCTTGTATCTTCCCTTGCAATCATTCTCTGCTCTGGAAGAGAGGCTATTGCATTTATAAAGAGGGACATGTATGTGTGTGCAAAAATCAAGGAAATAAAATATCTGTAAGGCCCTCTGATGGAGAAACATATGTTCACAGTCTATTGCCTAAATATAAAAATATAAGCAATAAACAAGACCACCAGAAATTCAAGCATCATTTCCTTCACTCTGAAAATATTAGAATTGGAACTAGAAGAACTTAATACCTATCAAAATGCATAGTCATGGTTTCTTTACACCAGGCGCGTTGTTTCTATCCAGACTTCTCCGGCCACCACCTTGGATAAGGAAAAGTCATACCACGACTCTTTGCAATTTTCACCAAACTAACTTTTGCAAGACTATCATCCTCAGGGTCTCCTCCCAAAACATTCAATACGTCAAAAATAGAAGGGGGCACACGCTCCCCTGGCTGTTCATCAGTCCTATTCTGCCTTTCAGAAGTTTCATTAACCTCACCAGTACGCGGCACACATTTCTCAACATCACGATCATGGAAGCTGAAGTTCCCTGCACTTCTTGCAATCTCCGGTTGAACAACTTGGGTGCCTAGATTTTCACCAGAGCCCAAACTTTTCTCAGCTGAACTTTCCCCGCAGGCATTTCCTTCATTGATGACTCCCATAGGCAATTCTTTACTAACTGCAACATTTTTCTGTAGCGGATCAGCCCCTAAACATGCCATTGAAGAATATAAAGCTAAATTTTGCTCCGAAACTTTCAACATTTTAAGTGGCAACTCACCTAAATCATCCTTTAAAGACAACTCCCTTTCCAAAACCGGAACCTTGTTGAGTTCGCAGTAGTAAGTCTTGCTAACAGCAGCTCCACCGGGGCGACGCGAGCACTCAGCAACCACTTCTGAAAACCCTAATTCCGAATCCGTTCCCACATCCACGGTCGCTGTTCCTTCCTCGTACCCACCAAAATCAACAAAACCCATGGTCTCCTCGTCAAACTCAACCATCTGATTAACCGTACAATGATAAACAGCCGGCGACTTTGGCTGGTCGTCGGATGTGGGAAGCCAAGACTCCTCAGGCAGAGTGTGAAAAACGTCTTGAGGGCCACTATTGTCTTTTCCATCACCCTGAGTCTCGGAGAGTGATGCCATGACAATGCCAGCGGAGGCCACCTGCATTCCACCGGAAGTTGGCGATGGTTCATCGCGGTGTGAGTTAGCATTGTCTCCGACAAAGGGGCAGCCGCGTAAGAGATTCTCCTGCTTGGATGATACTTCACAAAGCTCTATCAAAAACCCATAGGGATCGTTCTCGTCCATCTCAGCTGGCGAGCAAGTAAAGTTAGGGCTCGCAAGTTGGAATACAGGAAATCAGGAAAAGAAACTGGTTATGAACTATGAAGCGAGGTTGAAGAAATCAAGAAAGGGCAAATGGGGTTCGGAACGCAACATTTTAATATTGAAGTGACGCTTAAGGACCATTTCTTTTTCGGGGATTCTATAATATTACGTAAGTATGTCATACTACACTGATGTGTTAAGCATATATAATTTTTATATTTTATTATATATAAAATATATTTTATTTAATTTTTTAAACAAATTTAAAAATAGTTAATTTGTACACATGTCATTTATTTATTAGTTATTTTTATGTAATATAACATATTACATAAATACTAAAAGTATTGAGAAACCTCCTTTCTTTTTTCCTATCTTTTTTGGTTAATTCTTTTTTTTTTTTCAGTCACATTAATATTACTATTTTATCATATATCTCTTTTGTTCTTTCTCAATGAGGCTGAAATCTAGTTATCACTTTCTACTCTCAAGAGAGTTCAAAAAATGATAGATAAATCCTAAGAAATGGCTCAACTCAAGCTAAAGAATGTTAATTGAGCCCCTCTCATCAGCAATACACCTGATGGCGGATTCCATAATTTTGAAATATGATTTTTTGGTACATAATTGTGAAGTATGTATACAACATAGTTTTACACTTAATTCATGAGAGAATGATGTAGTTTCTTGTAAGCTTCACCTTTCATGCCACACATCCAGGGATTGGATCTCTTGAAAAATATCCACTGTGGTGAACTTCAATAGTAAAGCTCATTGCTTATGTATTATTGTAAATTTGTACCAATACTTTCTTTCGTTAAACTAATAAATTTTTATGTGGGTAAAATTTATTGCAACTCTATAAGGAAACTAGAGATGTATTTTTGCAGACTTAAATACCTGTCTAGATAGTTCTTTACATGTATAGCGAAGAAAAAAATATGTGAGCGCCCACGTTTCTTAAAGATTTGAAACAGAAACTAAAATGATTGTCAAATTGGCCATTTTACTACGTTATCTAGACAATAATTAATTTAATAACCAACAGACTCTAATGATATTATTTCCCTGCTACCGACTTGTCTTGTATTGTCTAATTTTTTCACACAATGCTGTATAAGTCTAAAAGACTATAGCGAAACCTTTACAGATCTTAGGCAAACACACAAAAGAAAATAGCAAAAAGCAGAAAGATACAAAACTTCAAGACAAGGCACATTCAGCAAGCACATCCACCCGACTGAGGTTGAGATTCATGGCCACCAGAAGACTTCAAGTTCACATCAACCATATCTTCTTGTTTTGTTGAAGATAGTGTTTCCATTCCGGGTAAAGCAGCAGCAATTTTTCGAAAGAGAGCCTGGATATAGGTTCCATTAAGAATACATGATGAGTGGGAAACAGGTGTACAGAAAAACTAAAGAAGGATGTAAGGAANCCACCAGAAGACTTCAAGTTCACATCAACCATATCTTCTTGTTTTGTTGAAGATAGTGTTTCCATTCCGGGTAAAGCAGCAGCAATTTTTCGAAAGAGAGCCTGGATATAGGTTCCATTAAGAATACATGATGAGTGGGAAACAGGTGTACAGAAAAACTAAAGAAGGATCTAAGGAATGGAGACAAATGCATCCTCCTCTTCTTCTTTCTTTTATTTTTATGGGCCACTGCGGCAAATGCATCAAATGAAAAAAAAATCCAGTTATTGACACTACTGGCCATCTGACAACCATCAGAACTGCAGGAAGTAGATCTCCAACAAATGGGAAGACAATTTTTGGCAAAACATAAATAAATTGTCAAGTAGAAAAAACCAACTGCCATCTGCAAGATATATATCTCATTGTGAAATGACACCAAGCAAAATAATCCATGTGCATGTGATCAGCTATCCCACTTTTGAACCACTGGGACCATCCAAGACAAAGCAAGTGATATATGATTTATCATAAAGCTATTCTTCCAAGTTAATCATGAAGACAATGCGTGCACCTAGAGCCCCATAGCTTTATTCTTATTCATTCCAAGCCAGAGGTAAAACAAGCAATTTACTTAAGATTTGTATCAAAAGAGGAGAACGGGAGTTTACCTTAATATTAAAACCAGCTTTGGCACTAGCTTCAATAAACATGACATTTAGCTCACGAGATTTTGCTTCCCCTTCCTCTGTAGAGACTTGCCTGTGAACTCATGCAAAGAAGATTGCTCATAAAGAATTGGCAATGCTAAAATATACCAATTCATTGGAAATGTTATAAAAAGAATGTGCATAATAGACATCAAAACAAGGGTGCATAACACAGATGGAACATCTCAAGAGTCAAAACACTCAAATCCTAAAGCCAAGGAGCAAATCTAACTATCACTTTCATCGACTATCACAGGATTAAAGCGTCTGCTAATTCCTAGGACCTCATCTTGCATAGTAATGGTGACCTTCCGTCATATGGTTCAGTAAGCAGCATTTTTATTATGCTCTTATATGTAGCATTTTCCAGGTTGAATAAGACAGATAACAATATAATAATATGTGTAGCATTCAACCAGAGATATCAAATGTCAGCATGATAGGAAATTTTAGGAAACATAGTGAAAGGACAGAAAGTCATACAGGATAAACTTTGTGAGTAAGAGTTTGTACTGCCTCTCCTAACTCAGCCTTCTCTCCCTCATACGCGTGCATATGCCATATATTAAATAATGAGAAAATACTGTATAAAGCCTTAAAAATGCCAAAGTCACTACACAGTAACACAGGCGCCCTTCAGCAAACCAGATACTTTCACAGTGTCAAGGTCATTTATGCAGTGTAAGCAATAAGAGCCAGGTATTTGTCTGCTATATAGCATGGAAGTTTTTTAATTTTATCTTATATTGAACACCCTTGTGGTTCCCAGTCATTGATTTCCCAGGAATTATGAACTCAATTCCAGACTAAAGACAGCGGAACTCTAACTATCTAAACTACTTAGTTCATCTTAACCAATTTAAAACCATTGTGAGGTGATCAGATAATAGTAAACAATAAATTCATCTAGTGGATTAGTAAATAACTCTAGTCCAACAGTTTCTTTCCTTACTACCCACAAACTTCATCTATTTAACTAATCAATAAATCAAAGAGGTGTCAGATAACAGTAAACAACCAAAAAAAAAATTGAACAAGGCCAGTATAACCCATCCAATGAATTCATTCATCTTTTCATTAGCCATTACCTCTTCTCCACTAAGTCTGTTTTGTTCCCAACAAGAACAATAATGACATCGCTGCCTCTCTCACTTCGCACCTCTTCAATCCACTTCACTGTGTTTAGGAAAGTCTGCCGGCCTGTATCATAGAAATACCGTATATTCAGAAAGTGTCCTTCAGATTGTTTGGGTAAAATGCCCAAAAATTTGTGTAAAAATCATTCAAGTCAACTAGAGGATCCAATATGGTAACTAGGGATCATAGGCTGCAGCTGAGAGAAAAGATGATCTCTAGAGAAGTACTGATTTTCCCTTCTGACATTTTGCCTAAGTGGCACATGTAGTCCCACAGACTCTGGGGGAGTTCTCTTGTCGTCCCCCCATGCTTTAGGAATTACAAGTTGTAGTATTTGTTCACTCTAATGTAGTTGTACTTAGAAAAAGATAGAAGGGGAAGGGGATTCAGCTTTATTTAATTATTAAGAGGCAAAAGCTATGAAAAATATTAATTATTACGATGGAACAAGTGAAAGGAAAATAAATCCCAAATGACATACTTGCAACATCATAAACGATGACAGCAACAGATGAGTCCCTAATGTAGCTTGGAATGAGACTTCTAAATCTTTCCTGTCCTGCGGTATCCCTGTCACCATACACATGAAAAGAATTAAATTTTCGAAGAAAAATAAGGGGGGAGGGATGAAGGAATATTCACCAATCAGAAAGCTTCGATATGGAACCTAAAAGTTGCCAACGAAGCACATCAAACCTCATGAGCCTCACAATTTTAACACTCACAGAAGTAGGGCACAAAGCCAAACATACAAAGCAAGATACAGATGATAAAGATGTATGCACCAAATGCTGCATATTCCAAGATGCCTTATGAATAGTAGTATCATGTTTAGCATCAAATCTGTCAAACTTCAAAACTCATTTTCTTGTTTTTGGTGTAAATCTAGATGAATACACAAGCAGAGGGCAGTTAAAAGCTGTTGAAAAAGAATCTTATTGTGCCATTAAAAGGTATTAGATAAAGGCGAAGGACGTCAATACTAAGTAATGCCAAAAGTGAAGCAAAAAACTTTAATGTTACCAATCATAAGACATACATCATCATAAAATGCAGTCAGTATAAAAAGCAAATCTTTTTAAGTCAAATTTAAAATATTACATACATAAGAAACTAAATAAACATCAAATTTTGGTGTATGTGCAGTTGAGTATTTTCCATTTGGGAGGAGTGGACGAGAGTGGAGTACAGGGAAGGAAGAGATATTATACTCCCTCCTCATGTAGATTTTTTTCTTTACAAGGAGAGGAAATCAAGGGGTACTCAATATCTTCCTATACTCTCCCATCTCAACGGGAAGAAATTTTGTTCTATAAAAACTTTGCAAGATTCTAAAATTTAGTATTCCAATATTTGTCTATATTTAATGATGGATAGCAAAATTACAATGTTTGAATACAATCATTTGTACTCCCCTCCCCTCCTTCATTTAAAACATCTAAACAATTGAAGGGATACTATCCCATCATTGCTTCGCTTCCCTTTCCATTTTCTTTCCTAAAAACCATTCTTTCACCTTCCTATTAGAACTACCAAAATGATGGTACCACATCTTACCACAACTGGAGCCGGACAGTTCGATCTTCAAGATACATAGTTTTTGATAGAAAATCAATGCCAATTGTAGCCTGTTTAGCAAAAAGCAAAATAACTGTGATTATTAGCCGAAGATAAATAAAAAACAGAAGTAAGCTAACTTTAGAAAAATGGAAATTTGTAAAAAGCAATAATTTGCATGCCTATTATGCTATAAGAAGACCTAGTTGAATTATAAGTGTATACTGCAGACATGAATGTGCACACATCGGATGGAAATTATTTAAATAACCCAAATAAATTATATGGACAGTAAGTTAGAAAGTGATATATACATACTATGATCCAATCGAAAGTTTAGATGATTGAGGAGAATGATGTTACTTCAGATATACAAATCTATAGTTTTGCTTTGTAGGTGGAAAAATTAGAAGTACAGACGGGAGAATACAACTATTAAAGGCTGAACACTATTTTTTCATTACTAAAAGGTGAAGTAGAGAAGAAGAACTACAATGATTGGAGAAAAATTTTACCTGGTCTTTACATTCTTATCCTCAGATAAATGGTAAGAAATGGGAATCAAAATCAGAATAGGTAATTTAATACTGACGTTTGAGCATTTGACCTCCAAGTGGTTCAAGTCGTCAAGATATGTTATGAAACTCAAATCAAAAGGTCACATTTTTCCAACCACTTTACACTCCCCTTACCACGAACCCATGGTGGAAATTATTTTCTCTCCCTGAAACATTCCATTGACTCTACCTTTCTGTCCTATTGCTCCACACAAACTACCTTATACACCATTAGATATAAACCTGATTACAGTGCCTTAGAAAAATATCCCAACTTCCCAAGTCACCAGGTCTCCCACATAATTGTGTACAGATAATTTATCGGTGGAAATAGCCGAACCCACAACCTAAAAATAGTGGCAGTATTGGGTGTCAAGAAGTCATAAATCATCACAAAATCCCACAGGAAAACCCTGATCCCTTTAACCAGCTCTCAAACAAAACAGAGTATAAACTAAATCTAAAATATGATTGATCATGAGGTTAATCGACATTTAGCAAAACACTCTAAATCGATGATAATGTAGTAAACCATCAGATTTCTCCTCGTTTCTCCACAGGAAGAAGGAGTTTCACAAGCGGCATAACATAATCACATCTAGAACAACCAGTAGCTTAACTAAACTGGGCTCTTCGATTTTCAAAACCGCAGAAAATAATGTAGATTTCTAATGTTCTTAGTCCAGTAATGCATCTAAGTTTTCTTGTCAAATAAACATGGATGACAAAATTCCATTCAAACTAAGATCAATGACTGAGAAAACAAAGTTTTTGGTTTCGGGCGCGAGCGCTTTATTAGATTCGATTTTACAAAGGGAAATTGGATCTGATTGTAGCGACAAATACCTGATAAGTGTTATCAAATTTATCATACATGAAGCGAGTGATGATACTGGTCTTGCCCACCGACTGATCACCCAAGAACACCAGCTTGTACTTTGCCAGAGCTGAGACTGGCGCCATTTTAGAAATCGCCGATAGAGAAAACTGAGTGTGGCTGAGAACTGAGCAGAAGGCCGAATTCACCGAGCAAAATGCCGCCTCTGATTAGTTCGTTTGGTCTGATTTCGGTTAAGAAGGACGGGGAGAGATTTGCTAATTCAAATCAATTATGGGTACATGTTGTTCTACTAGAAGCAAAAGCAATCCATAAAAAAAGTTTTAAAAAAATTATTATAATCTATTGGGGTTGAAATAAAAATTAAAAAAAATAATTATGCTTTCAATTTTGTTATGCGATTAACTTTTTCCTTTTTTCAAAGAAATATATAGTAGTGAATTCAATGTGTAGTTTAATGATGTCCCTCCTTCATGGCTGACTTGTCACTCAATCTTTTAGATTTAGATTTGATTGTAAAAATATAAAATTTCATTTTATAAATTCAATTAAAATATGTATTAGTAGATCCATAGCCATTATCAAATTGCCCAACATTCTTTTTTTCCTTGCAAGATCATGCTGGTATGTTAATTTTGCACTTTTATCCAACTATAGCTATTACAAAAGCATATTTTAAAATAAAATCTGACAAATATCTCTTACAAAGGGGTATTGTTCTTTTTTCTTGTTTTTTGGTTAGGGTATAAGTTATATATTTTTTATAATATAATTTGATAAAATTAGAACTTAATGTTTATACAATAATTAAGTTCCATAAAATAAAATACAACTTAATAAATAAAATATGTAAGATTTTTCATGTCAACTACATATCCATATATACAACACAGATAGGTCTTTTACCTCTGTCCCTCTTTCTAATTTATTGATCAGGAAGACAGCATGAACAAGTTCATGCTGAGTTAGGAAGGTACAGCAAGGGTAAACATGTGGATGATACAAAGTGCAATACCACATAGCTGGAAGAGATTGTAGTTCTCCTTTGTCAATGGAGACACTTCACCTTTCGTCTCTCCAAATCCTTCCTGGCACGTTGTGGCTGCTTCCATAACTTCACTTGTCCACGTCTTAGATATTTCATAATTTTCAGACAAGAAAGCTCCAAGAGAATGCGCTATTGTCCATACAGCATCTGTATACAGTTCGAAGCAGTCCTTCAAACATGCCAACGCAAAATTATCAAAACCTGTACTATTTAGTAGAATCTGTATTCTTGACAGTGTATTAGTTGCATTCTCTAGAGCTAGCTCCAGTGCAATTAGTGCTAATCCTTGAAGATTCGTGGCGTGGCTCACTGGAATGACTTGAAGAGATGTTGAGCATAAGCTGTAGCTCAAGATGGTGGATTGGTTGGCACATTTTTTGCAGGTTTGATCAATTATGTCATTGGGTATTCCACTTAATATGGTAGAGCTTGTTCCAAGAGGGATCGTGATGAGAAAGAAGAAAATGAGGTAAAAAGAGAGGGAGAAGAAAGAAGACTGCAACATTATTATTTGGTAAATACTAAAAGTGTTGTTGGTGTAGAGCCATAGAGCGATGAATGGTTCATATACAAGTAGGAGTTTGCAAAGTGCTGAAGTGTTAAGTACCTCTATTAAGGAAGTTTCCTAAGTAGCTTTGTTGCTGAATTTTTCTTGGTCACAACAAAAGAATACTGTTTTCATTTACACCTTATTGTATAAAGGCCACAATGTGTACAAGTTTCGTATTTGAGTATAAAAAGTAGCTTTCTCGGTGCTTTAATAGGAAGAATGTTAACTGGGGAAGCTTCCTAGCTAGGAAGGTCATGAGATTCACCACCAAGCACCAAGAAAGAACCCTTTCTTGATTTTGGAAATACGGAGAACCCGTTTAGTTGGGCAATTCCTCACCAAGTCCAAATTCCCAAACCCTAATATGGCGCATATTCCACTGAGATTGTCTTTCCAAGTTTTTTGGTCTAGGTCATGGTAGCCTAACCAACTTCAGCTGTAATCGACGAGGAGAAATGTGCGTAGTGTTTAACTATTAATATAGTGGACTATGCAAGCCCGAGTCTTCGATTCCCACGGTCCCAAAGCCCCCTTCCCCCCAAAAAAAAAATAGAGAAAATGAGAGACTAGATCCATTCTAACTGGGTTTTTTTTTATTTGCTAAAACATTCTAACAGGTTTTTTTTTTTTTTCTTTTTCTAACTGGGTTTTGAAGTAGTCAATATTGTGGATTTTGAATGAAGGCCTAAGATCCCATCATTTATATAGCAGTCATCACTATCGTCTAAGATGGCAAATATATAATCACCGCTTAATTAGAAATAAGAAAACTACTTGATACCGATTTAGGGTGATAAGTGAAATAAATTAGCTTTAAAAGAATAATAAAATAATTTTAACCCCTTTCCAGAAGCTGGAAGTGTATTAAGGAGCCCGACTCAAATGGGAACCATAGAAATGGTGATAGTTGAATGTACCCAATAAATTGAAAAACATATACTGTCATTGCAAATGGACGCAGCATAATCAAACCAACCGACAAAGTTTCTATGGGAAAGTTTATTCTTTGACCTTTCCAAGTACTGTAAAGGACTGTAGAGTAACCTCCACTGAGAAAATATCATAAAGCAGAAGATCCAGAAATCCAAGATAAAGCACATTTAACAGGCACATCCACCTGACTGGGCTTGAGATTGAGCGCTTTCACTTGTAGAGCTTAAGTTAACATCAATCTGCAAGTGCGAGTCTTCACGTTTTGCTGAGGATGGTGTTTCCAATCCTAATAATGCTGCTGCAACTTTCTGAAACAAGGCCTGGATAAAGGTTCGATATATAAAGAAATACGCCGTAAGTGGAAAGCACGAAATTATTATAAGAACTAGAAAAGAAAGAAGAGGGGGGAGAAAGGAGAGAAGGAGAAGCACAAACAATTGAAGGTGACCGGGTAACAGAACACTATTGGCATTGTGAAAATTATCAAAACTGTAATTACAAGTACAATCAAACATTCAAGATGGTCCATATGCATGTGATCTGCCATCCTCTTCTGGACCATTTGCGACACGTCCTCCATGACAACGCCACAGATATATATGACTTAGAATGAAACGACATATTATTCACCATTCTTCCAAGGTCACTCATAAAGACAAACACAACCAGAGTCTTAAACTTATAAGTTTATACAAATCATTCCATTCTGGTGATCAGAAACAGGGAATATATTGAAGATTAATAGATCACATACCTTTATATTAAACCCAGCTTTGGCACTAGTTTCAACAAACATGACATTCAGCTCACGTGCTTTTACTTCCCCTTCCTCAATAGACACTTGTCTGCAGATTCATGCAAGGATTAAGAATGTTAATAAAACAAGGAATTCAGACAGTAACACTAGCACATCAATACAAATATACAACAAATACAGAATATGCATGGAACATCTTCGGTTCAGACCCATGCAAGCCGCCAAAACCCAGCAGCAAATCTATGTATGTTATCTTTACCGTGGCATTAAAAACTGTTTAACAACTATACCAGCTACTTTGTCCGAAATTTAGACAACTTAGAATCCACCTCACTACGTAATAGCTACACTCCGTCATTTATAAGCCTAGAAAAAGCAAGAGAATATAGACAAGTACCATTTCCTAGTGTCGTCCTACATCCTACATTATGTGATCTTTACCTCAGAAGAAATACAATGACTATTAATGTGTCGTGCTTTTCTATTGTAACCCAGACCAACATATATATCTTTCTTCAGAATAATTTTGTATCTGTAGTGACTACTAACTAATCATGGATCAAATAGTTTAATTATGAGATAATACAGAGGGGGAAGGGGGAGGAAGAGCCAAGAAAAACATTACTCATTACCTCTTATCAACAAGATCCATTTTGTTTCCGACAAGAACAACAATGACATCACTGCCTCGCTCAGCTCGCACCTGTTTAATCCATGTTGATGTGTTCAGGAAAGTGTTCCGGCCTATAGTATAAGAACGTTAGAGTTATCAGAAAGCATACTTCACAAATTGCTCAAAAAATTTAAGCTCCAGAGATTCTGACAAAAGTTGACTTCTAAATGATTTCTTATTTTCTCAAATGACATACTTGCAACATCATATACAATGACAGCAACAGATGAGTCCCTAATGTAACTTGGAATAAGACTTTTATATCTTTCTTGTCCTGCAGTATCCCTGTCAAAACACATGAATATGAGAAGGATGAATAATCCGATAAAAGGGGGGGAAAAAAGGACAAAGAAATTTCACCAATCCAAGAAAAAGTACCAATATAGAAAACAAAAATACCAACTAAACACTTCTACTAACCATAGACTT
This sequence comes from Cercis canadensis, assembly GCA_003255065.1. Lineage (NCBI taxonomy): Eukaryota > Viridiplantae > Streptophyta > Magnoliopsida > Fabales > Fabaceae > Cercis > Cercis canadensis. The sequence continues at coordinate 513,609 of QAOA01000648.1, read as the reverse complement.
CACACTTCATGTCCTATACATGCATCTATTTCAAACACATGAAGAAGGGTAGGGGAACTACCCCTTCTTCCCTTCCCCTTTACACTACGAACTATCCAGCAATGGTGTCATGCACATCTTACCACAACTGCAGACGAACAGTTTGATCTTCAAGATGCATAGTTTTCGACAGAAAATCAATACCAATGGTAGCCTGTTTTGCAACAAGAAAAAAGTATCAGTATTTGGCAAAAACAAATATGTTAAATAAAGTGTAAAAAAAAAAAAAGTACATACAATGCAAGTATAAATGTAAATGAAATCAGGCTAACAACCTATATCCAACACGTTTACCAGTGCTGGAGTTGGATTTGGATCCTCATGAATAAATGATGGATCAAATTCAAACTGACCACTTCATTTTAATATGATACAGGAAAGGTTTAATTGGATTATATATATTCTAGATATATGTTTGAATATTTTATATCTTATTTGTGCACTTCATAATTTTACCAATTATTTAACCTAATTTTATTTCGTCTTTATGTTTAAAAGCAAGTCACAAACATTCATATTCCTAAACAAGAGTGCTTTATAGCTGGAGGGTATTTGAGATTATAATGGATTTTATATAGAGGCAGGGATGAATGAGAAAATTTTCACCTGGGTCAGCACGTTCTAGGAGAGATTCTTGTGTGGGCACAAGACTAACACATTCTATCCCTACATAGTGGCAAGAAAATGGCAACCAAAATGAACCAAAAAAAAAAATCTAATGCTTAGATTTAGCCTCAACAAATATCAAGGGTAAAATGGAGAGGTCACAGTACATAAGCTAAATATAAGATATGATTTAATTATTTTTTTCCTTTCTGTCCGTCTGGGGTCCACCAAGGAGACAGTCGAACAATACACCGAGGGTTTAGGTATCACGACAACATAATCAAACTCAAATTCAAATCTAGAACAAATTAAATTAGCTGAAATTCTTTGATTTTAAACTTCGCAATCAATAATATTAATTTATCCACAGTTTGCTAGATAAACAATAAGTAATGAGGAATTCCATTAAAACCCAAGGATGCATCCAAATCCAACCAAGGCTAAAAGTAGCTGAAACATTGAAAAATTAAAGTTGTCACAAAATGTCTTTAGGGACGAACTTGGGACTTAATTTATTTGATTTAATTCTACAAAGGAATTTTGGTCCGATTGTTAGGATATGTACCTGATAGCTACTATCAAATTTATCATACATGAAGCGAGTGATTATGCAAGTCTTGCCCACCGATTGGTCACCCAAGAACACCATCTTGTACTTAGCCAAGGTTGACGGTGGCGCCATTTTGATATCACTGAATGAAAAATTATATTGCTACTGAGAAGAAGAGTGATGTCGCTGAGAAAACCCCAGCTATGAGTAAGTAGTTGGGGACAAGGGGTTGATATAATCTCAGTGAGGGAAGTTAAGAGGGGGGGGNGGGGGGGGGGGGGGTTTGGCAATTGAAATTAATGAATTTTTTTAATTGGATGAACGTGTAAAAGGAAATAATTTGGGCTAAGAAATAAAAGCAAAAAAAAAGGATATTATTTTTTAATGCTAATTAATTAGAAAATGCCAAAAGAATACTAATTACTAAACTCAGCAATCCTTCTTAGGACACTTACCAGGTCGAATTATGAGCGCATAGATCACTCAACATTAAATCAAAACGTTAAGATTATTCATAGGGATTTGTTTACCAACTTGCAATTATACAAAAATTTCATTATTATCAGTCATCGCAACTTTTTTTTTTGTTGTTGTTTACACTCATGGTATCTCTCTACTCTTTGGATATGTGACTAATTTATGTTCAAGACAGAAGAAGTAACCGATAATATTTAGTAGCAACCATTGATTTTATTTTAGTTAAAGAAAATACAATTTTTCAAAAAAGAGTACTGTAATGACAAACTTATGTGCCATTATCAAACGGGATCAGACAACATAAGAAGTATTATATTGAAGGAAATTTTACTACAATTCACCTTGTTATAGTTGTACTTGGAATGTGAATTTGGTTAGATCTTAGGATAAACTTTCAATTTTACAGTATTCAAGATATCAATTGTCTTCACATAAAAAAAAAAAAAAAANAAAAAAAAAAAAAAAAAAAAAGAGAGAGAGAATATATCTATTGCCTTTGTGCTAATTAAGTTTATGTAATTAAGTGTTTTTATTACTTTCTATTCCCCGTTATCATCAATGAATTGTCCATCTTTAGTTAAAAAAATTACACATATTAAACCATTACTTTTCTATTTGAAGGATGTTTAGTCGAATGAAAAATGAGAACAGTCTAAGGAATGAAAATTAACAATGTTATTGCTCATAATAAAAATTAATAATGTATCAAACAATGTATTATGTTTGAATACATTTTGAAAATTTACTCATTTCATGCTTCTCTCGTTGTCTTATTAATCATGCTTATATATATTATTTTCCTTTATTCTTTCTGCTATGTGGTTCCTAATCCCAAGCATGGATAGGAGAAGAAAGTGTTTTTTTTGTTTGTTGGACAAGAAGGAGTTTAGTAAAGAAGGGCCGCCTAACTGCAGCCAAAATGCAACGTTTTCCAAAGGCATGGCCTAACTAGCCTTGCACGGTTCCACCACGTGATGTGAGGATGAGGATTCATAACTAGATAGTCTACATTAATATGATCCGCCCATACTAACCAATTTAGTTTAACTCAACCCATTTTCCTAAACCATGTCGCTGCTGCTCTCATTAGTCATCAATGCGCTAACCAGAAAGATGGGCTCTTGTGCCAGCCTATGCAGGCTTGAGCCCATAATTCTATAACCTTTTTTTTTTCTTTTTTTTTTTACTTGAGTTTAATTATTTTTCTAGAATAAATTATGTTCACATCCTCTGAAGTTTAACAGAATTACACAGGCCATCCTTTTATGTTATGGCTTAGCTTAATATAAAAATTGATTTTTCTTATGTCATAGATTACATATATTTATTATTTATTTAGATATAACACAAACATCTTTTTTGAAATTGTACATAGAGAAGTGGTAGATTTATTGCTAAATTGCTCACTATTGTTTATATTTATGAGTCGAATTGAATATGAACCATTCAAAAAAAGGTGTTAATGGGGTATAATTAAAATTGTAAAATGTAGATTAAACTATGACTCATAGTGGTAAGAATTTTTTTTTAAAAAAATTGTGTTAGGTATATAAAAAAAATTCATAATTAACTCTATTGTATTTTTAAAAAAAAAGAAAGAAAGATAAAGAAAACTTATTGCATTCATTTCTCCTCCAACTATATAGTTGAAGTCATATAGAGTCTGTTGTCAATAAGCTAAATTGTGAGTCCGACACTGGCTTTTCGCCTAATTAATTTGCTAGCACTAAAAAGAGAAAATGGAAAGCCTTGGATATGATAATCACTCCTTCCCTTCAATGAAAAGGTCCAAAAGCTATCTCAAAAAAAAAAAAAGGGTCCAAAAACAATAAAAAGGAAAAANGAGGGGGGGGGGGGGGGGGGGGGGGGGGGGGGGAGGAGGATAAAAGAGAAGACTTTACTACATCCAAGAGAAAATAAAGTCACTCAGCCTTTACGCTTTTCAATTTCAATTATATATAGATAGAATATGGATAGTCATAGACCAAGACGAATTTAATTAGAAAACTTACAAATGCTGCAATTATATGCTCAAGTGTTCTGATGACACATTTGGATGAAAGCTAGAGATATTGCATTGAGTTGGCAGTAAATATTGTTATCCTTTGTTAAAGGAGACGTTTCACCTTTCTTGTCCTTGAATTGATCTTCACAGGTAACTGAGGCATCCAAAGCAGCACTCACCTTTATATTAGCTGTGTCCAAATCCTTGGATTTGAAAGCATCCACAGCGTCTTGTAATTCGGAAAGGGCATATGAGTAAAGATCAAAGCAATCATTTAAGCAAGCCTTCGCATATTGACTAAAAGTTTGGTTCTTCAAGAGCTTGGAAATGTTGGAAACGATGTTGGTTGTGTTGGACTTGGTTATCTGAATTGACATATCCACAAGCTCTTCAATTTTGGTGGGTTGGCTCTTGGGATTGGCCTCGAGGCACGCAACACAGAAGCCATAACTGAGATTTGGATCGCCCATTGAGGCTTCCCTGCAAGATTGACGGATGAGATTGGAGCCATTTGAGCACTGAAAGAGAAGGAAAATCAACATTGGGAATAAAGCAAACTTCATTTTCTTTTTCTTCCTTTTCTCAGGGTCTTTGTTTGTGAAGTGGGCGAAGTTCGAAGTTTAATTGGAGTTGTAGTATTTGATATATATCTCAACAATATACTAATATGATTAATTGGGGCTTGGACCTTTGGTGGAATCTGACGGGTAATGGTGTTAATAAAGTCTATAAAGACGAACTCAATTACTATGGCAAAGCTGACATTCTGTTGCTTTCTTCTTTCTGTTTTTGATTTGGTTTTTTTTGGTTGAGCATATACATCAGATTAGATAGAAACCCTAATAAATTTGTCGCGTAACGCATGAATACATGTGTGCTCCTTTAGCAAAAGCATAAATATTTATTAATTAATAATAACAACAGAAGAAAATTGCATTGCGCTTTTTAGTGGTTTCGATTTTCTTGTAGGTAAAGTTGATGTCAAGAAATTGAATGGTCTTTGTTGATTTTCTTTACGAATATATACAATTACCTAAAACTCCATTATGAAACACATGAAGATCCAATCCAATTGCACTGTCATCGTACCTAAATATGCAGGCTACCGATCATACTCTGTTAGGTATATTTGCATTTCTTGGCCTCAAATACATTTCATGTGCGAGTATATATTCATTTCAACACCAATTTTAAAGCCAAACCTAAATTCGAAATGTTTGGTTATTAAATCTTCAGGAAAAATATGCATGACAAACTCGCTCCAAAAGCAGTAACCGTAGGTAATAGCTGTAAAGAAAGCACACACACTTCAGACATTTTTCTGGAAATAATTGTAAAAATGTATGGTCCATGATGCAGTACACGTAAAAAATGAGCCAATTCTCAATGGAGTGACCGTGTTAACATTCATTAATGCCGCATCTAAAATCAAATTAGCCACATGAGATAATAATGTAATCTTGTAACTAAAGGCCTCAATCACAGGTTTATTGCTTCCACGCAAATTAAAGGAACTAATTCTATTGCTTATCAGAAAGCGTAGGGCATTGATGCCACCGGGAATTAAACTAAAATGGAAGTGACTTTTTGAGAAATGGTTAGAAAAATATATCTATCAAAAAAAGTTGAAGAACCTGATACGCAACTTTGGAGACTTAGTTTGGTGTGTGGCGAAGTTAACCTTCATTCATGTGCTACAGTCTCATTTTAGATGACTTGGATTCTCTGTTTTTTTCGATAACTGCTGAGAAACATCAGCTGTGAGTCCGGACCTTGAGTAATATGGCCAGGTTCATCACTTTATTTTAGAACATCAAAATTTCCACCCAAAAACGATCCACTTTAGATGTTCACTAGAGTACATTTTGAGCGTGATAGTCAAATATTGGAAGATATTCTTATATACAGATATGAAAAATACCAAAAAGAAATTAAAAAAAAAAAATCCTCATCTTTCCGTTTATTGCAGCGCTGAAGATCAGGAAGAATTACGTTATGGGATTATCCCTTTCCTCTTCAATTGTCATGCAGGCCATGATTTTTTTGTCCTTTCCAACACCATCAATGCAGCCCATGACTAGAGCCCAAGAAGTCCATTTTAATACTTTTTTTTTGGTGTACAGTCTATTTTTATTTGGTGATGGGTACCATCTAAAAGCCTTCTTATCAAAGCTTACTATAGGAAATAAATCACTTTTTAATTTAAAGAAAAAAAAATAGTTCTAACTTCTAAACAAAACTACATACTTCAAAATCAGTATATTAATAGAAAAAACTACTGTTATTTAGGGCGAAAATTTTATAATTTTCTTTTATTATAATTCAGAGGTAATAAATAATTGTTGGATATCAAATAAAGTAATAAATACCATGTTGAGAAATTTATCCAAGTCATTTATTGTGTTAGGAAATAAGAGTTTTTCATTAACAGAGCCTTTGTTAATTGACATACAGCTATCACCCAAGAGAAGAGCAACTTAGGTACTTATAATTAGCCTATTTGAGATGGTCAGTTCGATCGGTTTATAACTTGAGCCGTCCAAAAAATGTAGTATTTAATTTATATTAATTAAGGTTTTATATTTTTATTTTTTATAATTCCTTCTAAGGATCATTGATATAATTAAAGGAACTGGACTATATACGTAAAATTTTATGTTTCTTTTTTCCATTATTGCATGTTAATTGTGGGCTCATCCTCCCCCAATAAATCACTTATCTATCAAAGAATAATTATAATTTCACATAATTTTATAAAAAAAAAATTCTAATAATTTCTCTTGGTAAAATATCGTTACATTACGCATGACGTCTTATTAATTCCTTCTAAACTCGCTTACATATCATCTACCCAAAAACGATAAACTCAATCATGCATGCGTGATGTGATGATATTTTATCGAGAGAAATTATTAGGATTTATTATAATTATTCTTAAATAGATAAGTGATATAAGGTGCCCGGCCCAAACATGGTATTGTGCTGCTTGCAGACACTTGAGTACCCAAATAGTAGCCAAGTGTCCTTCCGTTTGCAACGTGGCATTACTAGCTCCATGGTGTTCTATACTTCTATTCCAGATGCATTAATATAGTACATAACGGCCGCAAGCCCTCTAATTGTAATCTATTCCAACTTCTAAGCTTGCGAGTACACCAATATTTTTCCAAATCCACAGGCAAAAGCACAGAAAACCGTGAAGATGAAATTCAAGAGTAAGTGAGAAAAGCCATGTCGGCATCGCCGGTGGATCCACACGAGAATATGAGGGCCAGAGATGTGAATAAGGTGGCGCAGGGTGAACAAGCTCCTAGGCCTGCTCATGAATACGGCACCGTTTCTCCACCCCCTCCTCCCTCATCAACTGACCATATCACCAACAAGAAGAACAAGGTCCTCTTGCACCCTTGACGCCTCCATCTATTCAGTTATGACTTACGACTATAATTAATATATATAGAATTAAACAGGTGAAAAAGTCAGGGTCAGGGACAACTCCCTCATCCACTGATTACCAAACACGCCATTGCTTTGTAAGATACGTGGACTATTATAGGTGAGTATCGTACGTAGTGGCCTCCCTGCTTCTAATTATTTTCGATTAATTTGCTAAATCTACAGTTAGTCAGAGATTTAATTCAGGAGCTTGTCTAAATTATAATTAATTAGGTGCCTTGAGAAGAAGGGTAAAAATGCACCTGAATGTGAGAAGAATGCGACTTATTTTAGGCCATTGTGTCAAATCAAATGGGTGAGACTCAATTCACAACCTTCTTTCTTGCGCTGTGTATCCATATTCGTTGAATATTTATTTGGTGTTAAAGTCTCTCAGTTAATTAAGCCTATGTTCTAATGTTGAGAGGTTTCATAGTTTACAAGAGGTTTTCAAACCTCGTCATGTTATTTCTGTTTTTTGACACTCTTAGATGTCAATGTACTTTGCAAATTACAGAGTGGAATGAAGAGAGAGAACGGGGTACTTTTCCTGAGGCAATACAGGGCCATAGGCAGAAACAACCATTTAATTTTTCTCTAGGGAAACAGGGGGCGGGATCCAGTCATGTTGCTAAGCAACATGGTGAAATCTTAGCCCTCCATTTTAATTTAATTTAACATTTATCAATAGTTTGTGTTGTACCACTTCACCTTTTTATAAACAAAAAAAAAAAAAAAAACTCTCCCTCCTCTACTCTTTTTCTTCCCCACGCATTCTTCACCTAAGATTTTTTTTTCCTTCCTTTCCTCTTGGCCTTTCTCTGTATGCTCCCACTCTCTTGATCTTCATATTCTCTTTATCCTTTCCATGCATTATCCAATGGTCTTTCTCTCCCCGCGCATTCTTCACCTCAGCACTTACCTGCGGTTTTGTGTCCTCTGGCCACACAAGTGACTCTAATCTTAAAGCAATATATAAACCTCCAAATCCGCCACCCAAGATGCATACCCTAGGCCTCTATAACCAAATACTTCCCGTTACTTATAACACATGAATTTCAAAATTGTTTTATCATCATAGCTGCGTATAAGGCATACATAACAAGCATTAATGGAGTTCAATGTTAAGAATGGTGTTTTATTTTTTTGATGCAATCTGTATTAAATCCAACATTAGAAAAGGCTGTCCAACCTTCTTATCAGGCCACATGAAAATTCTCGGGGCTTTTTCATATTCAAATATCTCTGCGACAACTCCATTGCTCCTAAAGCGAAAAACTGTACTTGCAAGGATTTCCTGGGAAATTTGTAAATGATGATGCATTAGTTCCCCTACTTCTCGAAATCTTGGGAATAGTTTACTCGAATGTTTTGCACCGCCTGAAACCGCCAAAGAAAGATAATTTTCACACCACATTATTACTATGAATAAAGAAACACATTTCAAAATTTTTCATTGTTTTTTAACTGGGAACGAAATAAAAGGGTTTAATATTTGTAATTTCTTTCACATTTCTCAGCTATCAAATGGAGTCCCCATTCGGAAAGTACCCCTAACACCATTGGGTAATGCATGGAAAGGATAAAGAGAAGATGACGATTAAGAGAGTGGGAGCATACGGTGAAAGATCAAGAGGAAATGAGGGAGAAAATAATCTGAGGTGAAAAATGCACGGAGAAGAGAAAGAGTAAAGGAGGGCGAATTTTTTTATTTATTCATAAAAAGGTGAGGTGGCACAACATAAATTATAGATAAATATTAAATTAAAATGGAAATGGAGGGCGGAGATTTCATGACTGAATCCCACCCCACGGAAACAGTTACTTTTTTGGTAAATAACAATGAAGTTCAACTGTACAAGCTATAAGGATCCTAATTCCTAATTATGTTGTGTGGTTTTCTTTTGCTCCTTCTTCAATATGTTGCTTAGAAACGGGGACGTGTGTTGCAAAGTTCAATTCACAAGAATTTGTCCCTTCTTCCTCTCTTTATATATTTTTTTTTCCTAATAAGGCATTTATAAATAATTGTATGGCTAATTAACCAACCGTTCAAACCAAGGAAGAATATTGTACCAAAAAAATAAATAAAAAAGGAAGAAATAAAACGTTACTAGGCTAAAAGATATAAAAGTTATTTTAAAGTGGATCGCTAACTAATTATCAATTAAGTTTGCTGATTTTGTTTTAATTAAATTAATATTTGTGTAGTATAATGCATATTTTTTAACTTTAAAATATTTTTATCTAAAAAAATTGGGCAGCTAAAGTAATTTGAGTTAATTATAAATAATATTTCGAGTTAATTTTTTTATTTAAAAAAAGGCAACTTACGTAAGGGGAGCAGGGGATATATAAAAATTAATAAATTAACGAATTATATAAATAACTGTATGTAAATTAACTAGAGGTAAAAATTGCCAATAAAAAAAATAGTGGAAAAAATTCATATAAATGCGTGAAGACTGTATTATGAAAATAACATTCATTAACTATTTTTTTAATTTCGAATTTTATTTTGATATAATATCCAATAGTATTTTGGCATTAATAAATAAATTTAATTAATCATTTCCATTTAATTTGTTTATAGAAAATATGTAGAAACTTTTATTTGAATCTTTGATTATTTTATGTTAAAAATATTGCCATCAAATCAAATAAACATAGTTTATAATTGTTCTCATGTTTATTTTTTTTACCTACTATCAAGAAATTATCATCAATATTATAGGTTTTCCTGATTAAATGATGATAATTTTGTATTTTTAAATTTACAATAAAAAATTTGTAATTTTTATATAAGAATTTTATAAAAGTATTACAATTTGACATTTGTAGATTGTAGAAAATAATACACGGTACCGTGCAGTCGGCACGTGATAAGTAAATAGCGTGTGTAGCATTCACGAGCTCAGTCTGTGCGTATATTCCACACGCTCCTCCCTGACGTCTGTACACTCGCACGCTTACGCTCATCCCTTGTTTTTACTATGTGTCTGAGTGTCTCTCCTTCCCCAAACTTGTTTCTCTTCATTCCTTACACCGAACCCTAACCCTAATCATAACCCCTTTCACTTTCACAAACTAAAGAAAGCAGTATTTTAAAACCCTAACCCTAACAATTCAATTAATACTCAGAAGATCGCACTGTTTTCATTTCATTTTGAAAATTCTTGCTTACGATGGACTCACAACAGAGCAATCTATTCGAAACCGCTTCGCAACCCGACACTGGCAACGACGCCTACACTTTTCTTGAATTTAACACTCAGGGGGAGGATTTCGACTACCCTGAGTTCCGAGACCCGATTAGGTCACCGGTGACATGGCCTACTCCGTCCGATTCGCTGTCTGACCCCACCGAACGTGGTGGTGGAGGTGGTGCTGGGTCTGATCACCAGTCCGATGCCTCTCCCGTTTCAGCAGTACCGGGAAGCGCCACTAAAAGCCGGGCAGCTGGGTCTGGCAGCAGCAGCGGCAACAGCCAGATGGTGGACGCCCTGGCGGCTGGGATGAGCGGCTTAAATTTTGAAGATACTGGGGATGATGAGAATTACGAGTATGGTAAAGGAGATTTCACTGAACATGCATGCCGGTATTGTGGGGTGTCGAACCCAGCATGTGTTGTGAGGTGTAATGTACCATCATGTCGCAAATGGTTCTGCAATTCCAGGGGGAACACGTCGGGTTCACATATTGTAAATCACCTGGTGAGTTGTTGGCACAGAATATATTTTTCAGTTTGTATTTGGATTTATTTCTTCCTGGTACTTGGATTAGTGGTGGACTTGGGTGTTTAGAGAATCACAAGTAAGGTTACATGATGTTATGCTGGCTGTTACTTATAATCTCAGTGGAATTGGATGAAGTGGTTTGTAAGTATGGTGATGATCTTATGCAAAACTTAAGAATCTTAGATAAGCTGATAATGGTTTGAATTTCAAGGTTAGGTAGTCCTAGAAGTAATATTATACTTGAAACATTGTCATCATTGTCTTTTTTTTTTGGAATAATTTCTTCAATTTTGTTTTTGGTCACAGAAGTGGTTGGATTTATTATTAAGCTTGGAGGAGAAGTCAGAAATATGGTTTTACGGGTGAAAAGTGGGAAGACGTGTATAACTGTAGATGGTTGTGGAGTACCTGAAATAAATGGGTTTAGAAGAAAACCTTCTGTGACATTCTAGTTAGAAATATGCAGTAAGAGGAAGTACCTCTTGTTGGCGTAAGCAGCATATGGGTCTTTATGTAATTCAATTTCTGCTTTGAAATTTGTGCTTGGTTTATTGATAAATTTTAGGTGATAATGTCTTGGGCTTTCGAAGATCCTGTTTGTGGATTTGATATCAACTTATTGACTGACGTACAGATGTAAGACCTGCCAATTCTTGGGTGGTGCATGTGTAATGATTATATTTCAGAAACTAGGGTTATCTGCGAGGTGACTATCACATTTTAACAAACTCTAACAGTATGGTGTTTGATGTTGTTTCCACATGAATGATTTAGATCAGTAAACCAGCTTAGAAGTTAGAATGCATAAGAAGCAACTGAGGCCCTCTCAACCAACAAAAAAACTTCCATGAGTTGTGTTGAAATTGTTGACATAGTGATTGTTTTGCAACTATTTGGGGTTAATGATATGTAGTTTATTTGTTCTGATAATTAGGATAACTATTAATCCCATATTGTGCTTGGATATTTGAGTATTAGGTAATGTTAATAGTGATGCTTGGGTTGCTTGTCAGTCATGGAATAATTTGTTTGATATTTTTGGTGAACGATGGATGTGTCCGCCTTCTCTTGGTCATTTCTTTTCAACCCTCTTGTGAGGCTTTGGGAGAAGTGAGGAGGGGAAGGCAATAAGGAGTTGCACGGTTTTGCTAGTTTGTGGTGCTCATTTGGCTAGAATATACTGCTAGAATCTTCTGCCAGAGATTCTTACCAGTGCATTATTTGTAGGCTTTGGGCTCATTGATTTTTTCAGGGGAGTATCTTTCACAGACAAGCAGAGGGATGGGAAGGCCCTCTTTGGATGATTTTTTTCTCCTTTCCTCCTTGTTTTCTCCCTTTTTGTCTGGTATTCTGTTTGTGTAAGGAGGATTCCTCCTCTTATGTACTTCATTTCTCTCTTTATAGATTATTCTTCTCTTATACAAAAATGTTAAAGCAAAGTCTAGGTTCTGTTTTACACAATTCTCTTGATGTTCTATTTGTGCTCCTTCAATTTCTCTATCCTTTTTCTCTAGTCTTTACTGACTGTTCTTATCTCCTTTCTGTCTGCTTGAACAGTGAAAGTTGAAAAGTCAATGGTCATATTTACCTAATCATATGGATGATGATTGGTGTTAGTCTCCATCTAGCAAAAACCTAGTTAAAGAATACATGAATTTGTTGCTATGCTGTCTATCCGCTTTGGCCCTTTTAATTTTTCTCTCCGGTTATTTCATTCTGCCTGCCTTTTTAGTGAAAACTAGTAACTCACGATTGTAAATTTGTTGCAGATTTATGAGTATTTTTTTTTATTACAAACGATGCTGAATTCTGGATTCATGGTTTGTTCATTATCTTTAATTTAAAGCGAAGGTTATGGTATTTTTTTCTTCAATTTTGTTGTTTGCCTCATCTTTTCTTCCATTTTAGACTGTATTGTTTTTCCTTTGTGTCTTTTTTTCTCCCTGTTGGTTTTCTATTGGAATTTGCACTACTGTGGTTACTGAAATAGAATATGCACTGAGGTGATGTTTGTCTTATGCTTGCGCATGGGTTTCTCAATTAAATGTATTTTTATATTGGTGATTACTCCTTGAACTTTTGTTGTTTTGTGGATTACTTTAGTGCCTCTACATTATTGGATGGCTAGTGAAGGTTGGAAAGCATTGGTCCATTTGTGGCTTGATTTTATTTATATTATGCTTTGTTGATGCAAGTGTTCCTAACTTCACTGATTATTTTGTTGTTCCTGTAGGTTCGAGCAAAACATAAAGAAGTCTGTCTTCACAAAGATAGCCCTTTAGGAGAAACAATCCTTGAATGCTACAACTGTGGGTGTCGTAATGTGTTTCTCCTTGGTTTTATTTCTGCCAAGACAGAAAGTGTGGTTGTTCTTCTTTGTCGTGAGCCTTGCTTGAGTGTTAATGCATTGAAGGACATGAATTGGGACCTCAGCCAATGGTGTCCACTGATTGATGATAGGTGTTTCTTGCAGTGGCTTGTCAAGGTCAATATCTTTCTTTTCTATTGATTCCTTTAAGGTTCTGTTTTTTTCTATCTCGCTAAAATGTTATCTTTTGCAGATCCCATCTGAACAGGAGCAGTTGAGAGCACGTCAGATAAGTGCGCAGCAAATAAATAAGGTAGAAGAGCTTTGGAAGACAAATCCTGATGCTTCTCTCGAGGACCTTGAGAAGCCTGGCGTGGATGATGAACCTCAGCCTGTGGCTTTGAAATATGAAGATGCATATCAGGTTTGAGTTGAAGATTGTTTATTAATGTTTTATTTTTGTAAAATGAGGAGTATGTCACTATTGTCTTGGTTTATTCTTGGTCCTTATTTAACATGTTTCTTGTTTCCTTGCTATTTTAGTATCAAAATGTGTTTGCACCACTTATTAAGCTTGAAGCTGATTATGATAAGGTAAGGGCGCCTCTATTTTCTTTAGTCTAAAACATTTTGTAATGTTCTGCTTATTCTTATCTGTGTGTTCTTTTGGATCATATCACCAAGAAAGCATTCTTGATTGTAGGTTGTATGTTTTGTCCCATCTTCTGAAATTTTTTCTGGTATCTTATAAGTGCTCTGTTGTTGTAGATGATGAAAGAATCGCAAAGCAAGGACAATGTTACGATTCGATGGGATATTGGTCTTAATAAGAAGCGCATTGCATACTTTGTCTTCCCAAAGGTGCTCTATCTTTTGGTTGCTGGGCTAGGCTTGCTGCTGATTCTGTATTGCGTTCATTATTATGTTTTATGCACTTCAGAGTTTGTATTGCATGTTGTTTTCTTTTTCAAATCTTAGTCACTTCACTGAAAAATAAACTGTTTTATTTTGTAATTTGTAGGAAGATAATGAATTGCGGCTTGTACCTGGTGATGAATTACGATTGCGTTACTCTGGAGATGCTGCGCACCCAGCATGGCAGTCAGTGGGGCACGTGGTATGGGACAAACTATTGTGATTTATTGTGGACACATATCAAACACACCCACACCCACACCCACACCCACACCCACACACATATCCGAGTGTTAATGTGCGTTGCATATAATATGTATGGATATTCATGTTTTTATCTGTGTATATTTATCTGAAAAACTGGGACATTGGAGGCATGGTACTTTGGATGTGTTCATTATTTATTTCCATTAGTTGCATGCAAATATAAATTCTGCATGATGTACTGAAATAATAATATTTTTTTCTTAAGTTTCTAATTTTGTGGTCTTCTGTCAATTGTTGGTGCTTGTAATATAGTCCTGTGAATACTCCTACATATGCACACATGAGAACGGGTGTTATTTTATATGGTATTTGATTTTAGTTAATATGTATCAGGTTGCTTTCCTTCAATAATTTAATTAAGTGCTGTGGAATATGATTTGTTTTCTCATTTCAGATTAAGCTAACTGCACAAGAGGAGGTTGCACTTGAGCTCCGTGCTAGTCAGGTAATTCTAGGATTAGTTTTGTATTCTTGTGCCTTTGAATTCTTGATGTGCTTAGTGGTTATTGCCCCTGTTGTATGCAGGGTGTACCAGTTGATGTAAACCATGGTTTCAGTGTTGATTTTGTGTGGAAGAGTACAAGCTTTGACAGGATGCAAGGAGCTATGAAAACCTTTGCTGTTGATGAGACAAGTGTTAGTGGGTAAGTTGGCTCTAAGTCAAATTTGTTTGCTATGTGTATGCCTATGTCTTGCCTTTTCTTTTACCCTTTCATATTCCCTTACCTTTTCTAGGTTTATGTTTTTTGTCCTCCTGTTTTTGATGACAAGGATTAAAGATTGGGATGCTAAGGATTATATTTTCATTGAACATACTTACTTACCTTTGCCTAGGATATGATCTGTATAAGTTGCTACTATTGGAGTTTTTGGGAATGGGTGGGTAATGGTTAAAAATATGCTTTATTTATCTTGCCATGACAATGACCGAGTGTTGGGTGTGCATTGGATGATCTTATACCTGGAACTAATTATGAAATTGAAATTATAACTGGAGCAAGTATGGTGTAAGGGGACTTCTTATCAAATTGTAGGATATCACAAAAGATCATGTTTGTCCGGGGAGAACTTTTCATTTGATATTGTTTTAAAATTTATCATAAATGCTGTCTAATATTCAGGTACATTTACCATCACTTATTGGGTCATGAAGTTGAGGTTCAGATGGTGCGTAATACATTGCCTCGTCGCTTTGGTGCGCCCGGACTTCCAGAGCTTAATGCATCCCAAGTATGCTGATCTTCCTACAGACCTTTTATCTCACTGCTGTTGATTTGTTTTTCCTTTTCTTGTTAAGATGTTTGATGTTATTGTGTCCAAGTGACATTTGGTCTGTTTGTTTCCCACGATCATCCATGATGGATTATCTGCTTCCTTTTATTTGTAGGTTTTTGCAGTTAAGAGTGTTCTTCAGAGACCTATTAGTTTGATTCAAGGTCCTCCTGGAACTGGTAAGACTGTAACTTCTGCAGCAATTGTATATCACATGGCAAAACAAGGTCAGGGGCAGGTATATTTTTAAATCTTTTTCTACATGAAATGTTTTTCCCTCATGATAAATATGTATTTTATATAAGCTTGACATTTTTAAAATAAATTTTCAGGTTTTGGTTTGTGCCCCTAGTAATGTGGCTGTGGACCAGCTAGCTGAAAAGATTAGTGCTACTGGGTTAAAGGTATAGTTGATGTTTGTTCTGTTTGAAAGTTATATACTATAGTGAAAAAAGTAAATATTCTCTTCTACAAAGTTCTTAAAACTTTTAGTTTGGCAAAACTAACCATCTTGATCCAAAATCTTTCCTCTTCAAATCGTAACTGTTGTCTTCTCTGTTTCTCTCTTTGTGATACATGTTTCTGTCATTGAAGGTTGTTAGGCTTTGTGCAAAATCAAGGGAAGCTGTGAGTTCTCCTGTTGAGCATTTAACGCTTCATTATCAGGTTTGTAAACTTCTTTTGGGGTTTGTGTTATGGCCTTATCAGTATCCTTCAGCTCTTGATGCACATGGTGCATACCAGGTTCGACATCTTGACACATCGGACAAAAGTGAACTTCACAAGTTACAACAGCTGAAAGACGAGCAAGGTCTGATCTAAACTTACTTGGTTCAATTGGGTTAATTTGGATGCTTGTTATGCAATAGCATCATTAATTCTCACCTCTAAGCTGCTATAATGAACCTATTGACAAGCAGGATAATGAAATTGGATTTCCTCAGTGTTTATCTAGTTTTCTTGTAATACAATTTACTTGTAATGTTTGCATGACTATCATTTCTTGTACAGACAGCCCTGTAACTAATTTATATGTAATTGCTTTTTTTTTTTATCTGTTGAGAAAATGAGCATAATTATTTTATGCTTCTGGATTAGGGTAATATTGATTCAGAATTATATCATTCTCTACTTCTATTTCTTTTTCTCTCTTGTTCAGTGGTTGCAATTGCTATGATAAAAATCTGCCCTTGAGTGGGAGATGCAAGTGTGCATCAGTGAGTTGAAAATGATACTTGTTCTATGTGTACTAATTTATTTATTTATTTACAGGGGAACTTTCCAGTAGTGATGAGAAAAAGTATAAAGCACTTAAGCGAGCAACAGAGAGGGAGATTTCTCAGAGTGCTGATGTGATCTGCTGCACTTGTGTTGGTGCTGGAGATCCTCGACTGGCTAACTTTAGGTTCCGTCAGGTTGAAATATATGATATTTGCAAACGTAATTAGCATTCTCGTGTTAGATGCTAGCTTATACTGTTGATAATTGTTTTCAGGTACTCATTGATGAGTCCACTCAGGCAACAGAACCTGAATGCCTCATTCCCTTGGTTCTTGGGGCCAAGCAGGTATTTAATGTCCAATTCTTTGCATGACTTTGTGCAACATGAATGATGTTTCTAACGAGACAAATCTGTTTAGGTTGTTCTTGTTGGTGACCATTGCCAGCTTGGTCCTGTTATCATGTGCAAGAAAGCTGCTCGTGCAGGTCTAGCACAGTCACTTTTTGAACGCCTTGTTCTACTTGGTGTCAAACCAATTAGATTGCAGGTAATGGACCTTTTTTTTCAAGGGGAAGTCATGACTACAACCGCTATGAGACACTGCTTTCATAACTACCTGTAGTGCTGGGTGGTTAATTAGTTTTGCCAGGCGAATGGTTTGTTTCCATGTGTTCACCATGCTTCAATATGGGCACTTTTTTTTTTTTTAATATACTTTCTGTGGATGAGAGTCTGCCCACTTGGGTAGCTCACTCCTAAATAAAAGGTTTTACTTATGTTCTTTGTTGAAAACACCTTTGCACTATCATCTGTTTTTAATCCACAGTTGTGGTGACTGTTATGCACATGAATATTCCGGGTTGTTATCCTGCTTATGTGTTATGTTTTAGTATCTATATAGCTGTGTATCTCTTACATTTTTTTGGTGTAATTGTTTTGTTTTATTAATATCAAGGCTTTTTTTTGTTGTTGTTGTCGAATATCAGGTTCAGTACCGAATGCATCCATCTCTTTCAGAATTTCCCTCAAACAGCTTTTATGAAGGCACCCTACAAAATGGAGTCACTGTTAATGAAAGGCAATCATCAGGAATTGATTTTCCCTGGCCTGTGCCAAACCGTCCCATGTTTTTTTATGTCCAGGTGCTGCATAGTATTAATACATTGTGGAAATCAATGTTTCTGTGTTCTTTCAATGTACACTATCATCATAGTTAATTTTACTTCTTGTTGACTGAATATTATATTTATGATTTTCTTCTGTTTTACCCTTTTATTATCAACTTATATCAAATATGTTGTTCACCTGGATTCTTTTAATTAATCCAATTGTTTTATAGATGGGTCAAGAAGAGATAAGTGCAAGCGGAACATCTTATTTAAATAGGACTGAGGCTGCAAACGTTGAAAAGATTGTGACAACTTTCTTAAGGAGTGGTGTAGTCCCTAGTCAGGTATCTTTAGAAGTGTAGCTTAACCCTTGGATTTATACTAATACAGTTAATATTGACATTTTGGTTAAATTTGTTTTATGTTTCACAGATTGGTGTAATAACACCTTATGAAGGACAGAGAGCTTATATTGTGAACTATATGTCAAGAAATGGTGCTCTCAGGCAGCAACTTTACAAGGAGATTGAGGTATAATACAGATATCAACAATATTTATATGCCATCTCTGACTTGGCCACATTTACTACATTAATTTTATTGATTTTAGGTTGCTAGTGTTGATTCCTTTCAAGGAAGGGAGAAAGACTACATTATTTTATCGTGTGTTAGAAGTAATGAGCATCAGGTTGGTTGACTCTTCCTTTGTGTTGTCACTTGATTGTTCAAATCTTGCTAAGTTCAAACTTCTACATTTTTTAGCCATTATCACCTGTCTTCTACATGAAATGACACTTCCGTATTATAGTACTTTACATTTCACCAGCTGACTTCTATATCTTCTTTAGGGCATTGGATTTCTGAATGATCCTCGGAGGCTTAATGTTGCTTTGACACGAGCTAGATATGGTATTGTTATTCTGGGCAATCCTAAAGTTCTCAGCAAACAACCTCTTTGGAACAGTTTATTGACACACTATAAGGTAGGTCTTGTGCTATAAGGTTTTGCTAGTGGGTTTTTTATGAACTATCCCTTAATGCTTTGCTTTCCTTNTGTTGCTTTGACACGAGCTAGATATGGTATTGTTATTCTGGGCAATCCTAAAGTTCTCAGCAAACAACCTCTTTGGAACAGTTTATTGACACACTATAAGGTAGGTCTTGTGCTATAAGGTTTTGCTAGTGGGTTTTTTATGAACTATCCCTTAATGATTTGCTTTCCTTTTCTTTTTTTGGTTTGAAAGGTCCACATAAGTGTTATAAGCATTTCCCATCATTAAGATCTCTTCTCTTATGCATTGCATTTTCATATTTTGAACAAGCTGTGCTTTTTTTTAAAAAAATATATATATATTTTTCCCTNTTTTTTTTTTTTTTTTTCAGGAACACGAATGCTTGGTTGAAGGACCTTTGAATAACTTGAAGCAGAGTATGGTTCAGTTTCAGAAACCTAAGAAGGTAGTGTTGCTGATTTATTTACTTTGCTGCCTGCTGTTGGGCAGGGTGCTGTTAATGTCTTCAGTGGGGTGCTTTTCTATTGTAGCATTTTTTTCTTGAAATGATTACATATCCATGTCATGGTTGGTCTTACTTTTATGCAGATCTACAATGATAGAAGGCTTTTCTATGGTGGTGGACCTGGAGTTGTGCCTCATGATAATTTTGGCTCTGGCCCAACATCAGATCGGAGGAGTAGCCGTGGAAGGGGTATGTAATTTATACTCTAGTGCATAATTTCTTTGCCTTATTCACTCTAGGTTTTCCTTATGGTCTTGGTATGAATCTCATACCCATACTTTATAGGAATTTAAAACTGTACAAAACTTTATGTTTTATTCTTAGAAGTTCTTATGATCTACTGCATTGGGGACCTTTTGATGCTTTGATCACTTCAGATTGTATGACTAACAATTTCTGATGTCAACTGCAGGATCTTATATACCTCCTGGCCCACCAAATGGAACCCATAAGCCTGGAGTGCATCCTGCTGGGTATGCAATGCCAAGAGTTCCCCTGCCACCTTTCCATGGTGGTCCCCAGTCTCAGCCATATGCCATTCCAACTCGTGGAGCTGTTCATGGACCTGTGGGGGCAGTTCCTCATGTCCCATCTCCAGGGAGTCGGGGTTTTGGGGCTGGGCGAGGTAATTCAGGTTCTCCAATTGGCAGCAATCATCTCCCGCACCAGCAAGGCACACAGCAGTCTATTGGGAATCTTGGATCTGCCTTTAACTTCCCAGCTCTTGAAAATCCCAACAGCCAGCCATCTGTTGGTGGTCCATTATCTCAACCTGGGTTTGCGAATAATGTCTGTGCTTTTCAGTTCCACCTTCATATGTTATTTCTTCATCTCCTACTCATTTTATTGTCATGGTAAATTCTGACTTTGTCTTTCCTGTATGTCTCAGATGCCAGTCCAAGGGCCAAGCCAATCATTCCGAGATCAATTTTCTGTGGCAGGA
The DNA here is from genome assembly GCA_003255065.1 of Cercis canadensis. Lineage (NCBI taxonomy): Eukaryota > Viridiplantae > Streptophyta > Magnoliopsida > Fabales > Fabaceae > Cercis > Cercis canadensis. The sequence continues at coordinate 493,206 of QAOA01000648.1, read as the reverse complement.
ATGTCCCAGGTACTTGTAGTACCTTGTAAAAGCTTGAGATTTATTTCAGTGTAATCTTGGCATTCATTTTTTTGCATGTTTTTAACCATCAGGATTTCTTGGGTGATGACTTCAAAAGCCAGGGATCTCATGTTCCTTATAATGTTACTGATTTCTCCACACAGGTATATGAACTGTTGTGGTTGTTGTTGTATTTAACAGGTATAATAATGTAAGAGACCTATTTTAACCTTTCTTTTTACTAACTGTTGACACTTTATTTACCTTCCAGGCTTCCCAAAGTGGATATGCTGTTGATTATGTTACTCAAGGAGCACAAGGTGGATTTCCAGGGAACTTTCTGAACCAGAATTCTCAGGCTGGATATTCACGTTTTGGTTCTGGAAATGATTTTATGTCTCAGGTTCCTGAAGATACTACTTTGAGTTTTTTCTTCTGGATTGGGGTTGCTTCATCCTTTTGGTTCTGAACTTCCATTCTATTATTTCACAGGACTACATGACTCATGGATCACAAGGTCTTTTTACTCAGGTTGGCTTCAATGATCCCTCACAAGATGATGCACCACAGAGCCATTTTGGTGTAGCTAATGCCAACCCTCTTCAGTCTCAGGTTTACTCTGGTTTCAGCTAGTTCATTTTTTGAACGTGAAATTATTTTGTTGATAATATGTGATTTTCTTTTTTTGTGGCCATGGTTGAGCAAGTCTATTTTTTGCCTTGATTTTAGGGCCTGATGAATTCTCTCTACTCCCAGCCTTTTGCTCATTACAATACACAGCCGCTGAACTTGCAGGCTTCCCAACAGCAGCCTCAGGGTCAGAGCTCCCAGAATCAGAAAATCCACTATAATGGTTAAGGAACTATAGGAGCTAAATATGGCTTTTGATGGGTTATAGTCTTTGCAATCAGCAACTGGATTTGTGCCTGTCTTGTGTGCTGAAATATGCTTGCATGACACATCGGAAGGACTGCCTTCTATGGAATCTGTCTGCATAACCCTACTGAAGGATTGGTACATGTGATCTGAGTTGGTGGAACTGTGGGGCTTTAGGAAGATACAAGATGCACATCCTGGGCTGAGAAAGGAAAAGATAACCCCGCATACCTTACTGAAATTTTGTATTGTTTGGGATAAGGTAAAAATTGTTCGTTCGAAAGAGCATTACATGGAATGGTTTTGTCGAAAGGGTTGGGATCGTGAAGAAGCAGGGCGGTTTACAATATGTTCTCGGTGAATATGATAATATATACGGCAGCAGTCACCACCCCAAGGAAGTTTCTGTACAGAAGGTGGTTATGTGGTCAACTCTTTCAGCTCTTCCGGACATGTAATTATACTCAATATTATTTAACAGATGATGATGCCAGAAAATACTTTACTGTGCTACTGTTGCTACTCAATTTTTGGTGGTATATAAAAGTATGGTGGTTGTGTTACATGTAAGTAGGTTTCTTAATAGTGCAAGATAGCGAGTGAGTGATTCCCCAAGGTTGAGAATTTTGAATCTCCTGGTTAGCAATTCTTTTGGGTGTCTGTTACTTTAATGTTCTTGTCTGGTTCAATGGCTGTTAAAAATGCGGTAAACCGTTTCGGTTGATTTTGTGCGCATTTGATAAGTTTCGTACGTAAAATTTTACCATTTTTCAGGGGAACTAGGGCAAGTTATAAAGAAGATTGATAAACGGCAGCAAACTATAGGTTAAATTTGTTCTCCAGAGAAGATAATTCAACCCGTTGCGGGTGAAATAAATGGTATCAACAAGAATATAAGGTTGCTGGCACGTGGCCAGCTTCATTCAGTGGAACCAGTACCAGATGGAAAACGACAAACGACCTAGAACACTCGTTTTCTTTGCCGTCGATGAACTTGGCCTTTGCAGCTCAAAAACTCGGAAGCCCATATCCGCCAACACGCTGAGGCATTCCCCAGTCCACGGGCGAATCTCAGTGGCGGCCCAAACTTTTTTTCTCCACAAACCTTTTTCAGGGTTTTTACCAGCGATTCCATCTCTTCACGGTCCAAGAACACATATGACATCAGAACCAAGTCGAACTCGTCCAACCCGGCTAGTGACTCGTCCGATCCTCATACGAGTTTTCCTACCTCGACTACGTTGCTGATACCGTTTGCTTCGACGTTCTTAGACAAACCCAGAACCAAAGGTTCAATATCGGTCAACAAGAGCACCGACCGTTGCCGCCTTCAATCCAGGGAGCCGGCTCCGGCGCCAAGTTACAGGACAGTCTTGCCTCGTAAGTCGAACTCATTTTGGCCCTGAGTTACCATCCACTCGGACAAAACCAGGGCTGAGTCCCACATCCACGAACCCGTGAGAGCTCGACCCGTAACCGGGTAGCAAATGTCGTCTAGTTCATGTATTGCTATGTTCTTACCCGCCAGTCTGATTTCTCTCACACCCATGTCTGCTTACTTATAAGCCTAGTCTTGTGTGGGTAGCTCTGTACATTTACGCCTTTCATTTATCCTACGTCGGTGGTCGGTTCATTTAAATTCGGACTTAGATGGAGCATATATACTTTTATAGGCAAAATTAAGAAGGGTTAAGGCGATGAGTCAAGCCCTAATAACTATAGGGGCCGGGAGAGTAATAAATTTTGTTAATGTGTTTGTATTTAGCATAGGAAGTTGGCCCAAAATAGGCATGGGCTTTTCTCAAGATTGACAATTGGGACTTGGTTTCTGAGAGGGTCATAGACAGACCATAACCTATTACTATTAGACTATTAGTCCCTTGGTCCAGTAGGTTGGCACATGGGGGCATGGCATATACAAAGTCATCGCATGATGGAACACGTGCGGCCTTTCACATCTATCAGTTGTTTACTTATTTTATACCAGTTTGTAGTATACACGCGCATGGACGCCATTCAGTTGTACGTGGACCCACCTCCTCCTGAAAAAAGTATAGGAATAAAAACGGTTGGGATTTTGTTGTATAGTTTGTCAAAACAAATTGCCCATCTCTCCTCGTTTAAATATCAATTTAGTCTTATTCAGTTAGCAAACCACGCAACTATTCGAATGCCATTGGATCCCCTTACTAGCGTGCCTGTTTAAGGAAAAGGAAGTGTAATTACAGATCATTAACATTTTATTAGTATTTATTACACCTTATAGATATAAATTTCTTTTGTTTTTCATATAATTTTTTTTTCTTTTGATGGGCTACATAGATATAAATTTAGTACTTGCATATATGTCAATAAGGAATCGAATCCTCTAAAATGGGGGCATATTATAGAGAATCAAATTTGTTTAGATAACTACTAATAAGAGAATTAGTAAAGTATATTTTTAAAAATTTATAGATCATCATTTGAGTTTATATATTATTTATCATAATTTTAATTGTATATTTTTTATCAACGATTATTTTTCTGTATTTTATTTTTTAAAGTGTATATGTTATTTTATATTATTTAAATTCCATCAAGAAGTATAATCTATAATTTTCACTCACATAACTATTTGAATTAAATTAAATTTCATTTATATTTGTTTTAAAATAATCTTGAACATACTTTATGTATTTATTATTTCTTAATCAATAATATATATAAAGATTGTGAACTTTTATTCTAGTGATCATCACGGCTAAAAAATAAATCCAACGATCATAAGATATGAGGTGAACTAAGAGTCATATGATTTAACCAATGTGCAATCCTAAAATTGCTCTTTTTATTAAAAAAATTATACATGTAAAATTATTAATTATAAGTTCTTTTCTCATGAACTTTTTTAAATACATATTTTTTTAATGATTGATGCATCAACGTTTTTTTATTCAATAAGATAATTTCATAAAGTCTTTAAAAAGGTCCATGTAAAATTATCAAATTTATTACAGCTCTTTCATCTTCCTTATGTTTTTCCTTTCATTTTTATTTTCATTATCATTTGAAAGCTACACTTAGCAGATGTTGATGACGGCAAGGTGTAAAATTATTTGCAAATGACATGTACTACCTCATTAGTCACTAGTAACCAGGGGCTTCCAGACAGAAAGTGAACAGAGAAGGTCAAAGAATAAGGGTAGTCCCGAAATTTACGATGAAGACAGAGGGCAGATTTAGTATGAAGCCTAATGATGCGGAAAAATTCGCGTGAATCTCTATCAAAATCCAGCTACACAAACGTAGCTAGGACTCGTAGAGACTTTCCCTCACCGCCCTTTTGCAGTTTGCTGCTTCTGAACTTTCAGTGTATTAAAAACAAAAGAAAAAGTTAAAGAAAAAGCAAAAGGACAAAGTGGACTTCATTTTCTGTCTTAGACGGGGAATCAACATAGTATCAGAAAGAGAAAAATTGAGCTTCCCCCAAGATTCAGCGGAACTTTCATTTTCTTCCTCGCTCCCCTACCGGTTAGTTCACTCGTTTTGGTTTTAGAGTTGGTATTCTAACTACAGTAGTACAAATTTTTGCTTGCAGAAATTGTCTGGGGTTTTCATGTTTTCTTTTGATTCTTAGAGCAGTGGTTTTTAATTGCCTGGTGGAATGTTACAGTGATAAATTGATCGATCGATCTTATGCGATCAAATTTGAAGTTTAAACTGCATTTCATGAATTCTTGTTTGAAAACTTGTATTTCTTACATTTTATGAATGGATTTCTGATTGAGTTTAGGCAGTGTGGTTTATGAACTTAAAAATTATCATAGTACCATCACATTTATTTGAAGTGGTGTGCGGGACTCTAGTTATGCATAATTCTTTGAAAGAATAGAGAATAAAAGAAAAAAAAAATTGACTAAAGAAAATGTTTGGGCACCGGTAAAGTAGTTATTCACTGACCAAAAACCACTCAATCCGACTTCCAAATAGTTACTCCAACGAGCTTACTTTCATTAGAAACTCTCATCAAGTATGCCGTTGCATATAGAAGAAAGAATTTGAACTATGTAATATGATTTAGTTCTAGTTGGTGTTTATCCATTTTTCTCTGGGGGTGGGGGAGGGGGAGGGGGAGGGGGATGCTTTGATTCCTTTCCTGGAAGTATACCATTGGAAAAGTGCTTACTGGAACATGGTGGTTTTACAAAAGATATTGTTTGGCAGGTACCATGGTATCTTTTACGTCTGGCAAAATAGGCAAAGTGGGCTTTCCAAGTATGCCATGGTCATGTGATGTTGAAAAATGAGAAGTGAGAACAGTATATATGTGTAACCAAAGGGAATATTTTGCAGATTTTTTTCCCCCTTTTCACTTCCTCTAAGTGGTGTGACTAAAAAAGTATGCATTTTCTTATATAGCAGAAGTTTAGTCAAATTTGAAATTTTCTACCATATGTAAGATATGCTTGTATGCTTTTTTTTTTTTTTTTTTAAATGCCCATTGATGGTAAAGTCAAGGATAATTCATTGTAATGAGCCATGCTTTAACGAAAATAATGTTAATGAAAGCGTTAAGTATACTTGGAAACACAGTTCTCTTACAAGAATGGCCAATCTGAAGTAATTTATTGCAAAGACCCATTTTTTTTTGGCTCAACAGCTAGGGTCTCCTTGGCCTAGCTTTCTTGCACTGAGATTAAGTCCCTTCCCGTGAGATCTTAAGGGCACAACCCCCACATTGGCTTGGTGCATGAGGAACCCTGGGTGTTGGCCCAAGATTTGAACCTTGGCTAGCTTGAATGAACTTATTGCACCACCTGGACAAACCCTTGGGGTTCAAAGGTCCATGTTTTAATGAAAATAATAGTAGTGATAGCTTTTATAAAAGGGATAATGTTAAGGATACCGTTGAATATACTTGGAAACTGTTTTATTTTTTTAATAATTAATGCTTGTTTCATTTAACTGTTTAGATCGTGTATTTTTTCTAGGAGTCAAGATGCTTTTAAGCAGATTGGAAAACTTTCATGTTTGGTTGCAAGTTCCATCATTGGGCAAGTTTTTCTCAATCCAATTTTCTGAAGTATGTATGTTTGTGAATATCAAGAATATGATTTATGGTCTTAGAAGTATCTATATCACGCTTTAGTTGCTTTATAACACATAATTGATATATGTAAATGCAGCTTAAATTTTTTGATAAAAGAAGAATTTCATTAAGAAGAAGAATCTGAAGGAACTTTTACAAGAGAAGGATGGGCTATCCTCCTTAACTGAAACAGAAAAAGGAATTTCAGAAACAGAAAATCATCAATGCAGTAAGGCTATCCAATACCCCTGCATATCTGAAATGGAAATTCCACTAATAGACTATGAGCTTTGTGCCAAATGGAAGCCAGTCTCATAACCTTTTCCCAAATCAGTTGGTAGTGCATTGACATATCCTCAAACATACAAGCATTACGTTCTTTCCAAATACACCAAATGACTGCATTAACTGCACACTGCCATAACATGTTTTCCTCTTTTCCCCTGCCAAATTCTCTAACCTTCTTGTTTTTCTTGCTGTTTGATATTTCCTTCGTGATTTGTTAAGATATTCCTAACCTTACATATTTGTTGCAGAATATGTATATAAATGGTAGCCTTGAGTACCAACTCTTCAGGAGGTAGCATTCAGAAACAAATTTTGCAGGATATATGTCTACACTGGCTGCTGAGCTGATTGGAACCTTACATACCTTAGGATTTCTACTGATATATACTGCTCATAAGCGGTGATGCACTCTGTGGTAATGCATAGGTACCTCTGGTGCTGCATTCTATTGGGATGTCTTCTTATATATTCTCTTCCTCTTAGTTCAGCTCAGGATAGGAATAAGAGTACTGGCTTCGAAGACTTGTTGGGTTACTCTGGGTCACTTACAAGTGATAATTCTCAACTCCATGACCCTGCATTTTTGAAAACACCAACTTCTTCATTTCCATTGAATGAGTCAGTTTCTTGTGAGGACTTGGAAGGTGTAGGATCATTTAATACAACATGCTTGCTAAGCTCATCTTTTTATTTGAATTCTCATCTTCACATATATGGTGTTGGAAACCTGGAGATGCTCCCTCATGTTTCAATTTTATGTCCTGTGGAAGGGTGCGTGATAATTTTCAATATGTCTGGCAACATTAAACTTGGTCAGTATGCATCTATTGTTGCTAGTTCTGTGGTTTTATCAGCAGCCAATCTGACTATGGAATACAGTTCGTCTATAAACTCGTCATCCTTGGGTGGGTCACCACCTCCCCAAACCAGTGGCACACCCTTTGGCTATGATAGAGCTGGCGGAGGGCATGGGGGACGTGGTGCATCCTGTTTGAAAAATAATAAGACAAATTGGGGTGGTGATGTTTATGCTTGGTCTACACTATCTGAACCATGGAGTCACGGGAGTAAGGGTGGTGGAATGTCTGCTCAAAAGAAATATGGGGGGAATGGTGGGGGACGTGTGAAACTTCTAGTGAAGGACACCTTATATGTAAATGGGTCAATCACTGCAGAAGGTGGAGATGGAGGTCCTGACGGGGGAGGCGGATCTGGTGGAAGTATATTGATACATGCCATAAAGCTGTGAGTATGCCTACCTGTTAGTCTGTATTTGTTCCTACACTTTCTTTTCACAGTGTGAGTTATAAGTGATTGTTGAGGGGTATCTGTTGCTATTAATTGAAGAGTGAAATGCATTTTATCATACTGATAGTTAGTTGTTTAAGAACAGGGGTGAAATGAGGGTTGTGGGTGCAAATCCCCAATTGCACTTTTGTGACTCACCTATCTCAAAACACACTCCAAAAGGAAGAAAGAGGAATTTATTTATCTCATTTTCATCCTTGCCAACTTTGTGGTGGAGGTCAAATGTTCTTCTATCATTTTGATGTGATAATACATGAAATTTTGAAATTTAAAAATGTCTGTGATATAATTAGGTTTGCTTGCTATTAGAAAATAAATTGGCAATGCTTGTTATTATGATGTGATGTTCTTTTTTATTTTTTATTTTTAAACTTTAGGAGGATCTCTAGTCAAAAGTAGTTGTATTCAATAATTCAGATTTTGGATTTTCCCCCTCAACTTGCATGCTGTGGATGGTAGTTTATCCTTGATTGTGCTCTTTCATTACTCCCCTGCACACTTCTGGTTCATCTTTACATCGTAGATTACATAAGTACAGATAATGGCAGGCCCATTCTATTTGTTCTAAATAATTGATAAGCTTCTCTCACCCTGTGCTTTCTTTGCTTACCAGAAGAATTGATATAATGCATGCCATATAGTGGATTTTGCTTGTAACTCTTCTCTTGGATTTCACTTTTTTGTTGGGTGTAGGAAGGGGTATGGTATTATCAGTGCTGCTGGTGGGAAGGGATGGGGTGGAGGTGGTGGAGGAAGGATATCACTTGATTGTTACAGCATACAAGAAGATTTGAAAATTACTGTTCATGGTTTGTACCATACACTTCTGTATCTGGTAGTGATAGCAGTAGTAATTTCTTCTATGTATTTAATTCTAATATAAGAGTACTAACTTGATTTATGTGGAACAAAATACAAAAATTGGGATAATCTGATGTGAAAGCTTTTTGAAACAAATAAACATTAGCTGCAAATTTCAATATGAGCATAGGTAAGGATGTGATAGAACTCACCTGTATATGATACATGAAAGTATTATACATGGTATGCACCAGATAAATTGATCTTCACCTTCCCTCGGTAGACTTCTTGCTACATTTGTAGATATCAAAGGGAAGTTAGTTGAAGACCTTTGTAATAAATTATTATAAATTAAAAAAGAGTTGGATTTTAACAAATAATAAGAGAAGAATTGTTTAATTTGTACTGGTATTTTCAGATTGGACAGAAATAATACGATGCTATAGTTTCAAGCATAGTTTTTTTCACTCTTAGGAAATATTTGCAACACATACACACACAAGCACGTTCTGGAACTTTGGTTGTGGTGACACTATGCATTTAATAGGTTTAGATTCATGACTTCATTGTAGTTGTATCTTCAATTTTTCTTTTTCAAATTATATCACAAGCCAGTGTTCTTTTTCTCATATTTCTTTTAGCAACAAGGAACTTATACACATTATATGCATTTGTTGTGACAGGAGGTTTGAGTATTGGCTGTCCTGGGAATTCTGGAGCAGCTGGCACATATTTCAATGCAAATTTACTGAGTTTGAAAGTCAGCAATGACAATGTCACAACGGAAACTGAGACTCCATTGCTTGATTTCTCAACCAGCCCATTATGGTCAAATGTTTATGTGGAGAATAACGCCAAAGTTTTGGTTCCACTTGTTTGGACCCGGGTTCAGGTAGGCAATTCGTACAAACTTCTAGCCCGCACATGCACAGACACAATTTTGTAATGAAGAATATGTTTTTTCAGGAGTTTGGAAAAAATCTTTTAATCCAATTTATGTTCAGCAGCTTCAGCTTATATATTTGATGGGCAATTTCTTCTGTAATAGATTTCGTCTAATGAAGCATTTTGTATTTTAAAGTACATTTATAGCTCCATTACCTATATAGAGAGCTTATGTTCTTATTACGATTAAAATTTTAATTGGCATGTCTTGCTACACTAATTTGTTGCCTTTAAGAATTGCTGTATCAAATTTTCTGTTTCATATCATGCTGTGCCTCTTTTATAACTCCTAACTGATGTACGATTGTGTACAGTGTACATGCTTTTGCCCAAAGTTGTCCTGGCCATGTTTGTTTGTTTGTTTGTTTTTAATATCTGTGTATTTAGTTGTCTATGTTTTCGTATCTATGTACCCTAGGTATTTATGTTATAGATACATGCAATGCACATGTGAATACACCCATAAGTATTTTAGATACATGCATATATTTGGCATGTACCATGTGAAATTTTGGAGCTTTTTATTTTATCAACTAGTTAACTGCTTGCAGTCAGTCTAACATTTGATTTTAATAAGATCATTTTATGTTTCAATTGTCTCTGTAAATAAATTCTCTGATAAATAATATATTGTTCGTTATATTTTTATTTGAGAGAAAAATTGAATAATTTCTTTCTGCTCTGTTCAACACATAACCCATGAAGTCTAATGTTTGATATCTGTTTTAACGTTTCAATTATGAAGGTAAGAGGGCAAATTAGTGTATATTGTGGAGCAAGCATAATCTTTGGCTTGTCTGATTATCCAGTCTCTGAATTTGAGCTTGTTGCAGAAGAGCTTTTAATGAGTGATTCCATCATAAAGGTACTAGATTGTATTCCAGAATGTTTTTCTATATTAAGGGGATTTCCAGTTTTAGTCCATAGAGTTATCAATTGTTTTGACTGTTATATGTCTCTAAGCTAGAATTTCTGCTCAAGATCTTAACAATTTTACCTTAAATACTTGAAGGTTTTTGGAGCCTTTAGAGTTGCTATTAAAATGTTACTCATGTGGAACTCCAAAATCCAAATTGACGGTGGTGGAAATGCTGTCGTGACTGCTTCAGTACTTGAAATTAGGAATTTGATTGTTTTAAGGGTATGGTGGTCTTCTTTCAGAAACTATATAGTATTCTTTTAAATGGAACCATATCCTGTTCTTGCCTTCCTGGTTGGTTTAAATTCTTCTGATTGTGATTTCTGCACTTGCAGCAAAACTCTGTCATTAGTTCAAATACAAACTTGGGTTTATATGGTCAGGGACTACTGAAGTTGACCGGTCATGGTGATGCAATCAAAGGCCAGCGACTCTCCTTGTCTCTCTTTTATAACATAACTGTAAGCAATTATATACAGTACAATTTTTATCATTTTCAGTTGCAATTTTCGGGTTGGTTACAGGACATTTATATGATGGTTCAGTGACTCTCCTTTTGTTCGTGATTTTTAAGGACTCGTGCATTTGTACTTTCCTTCTCCTATATTAAATGCAACAGATATTTCTTAGAATACTTTTAGTGATTATTTTTCATTTTTTCTCAACTCCTTTACTCTATATAAAGGCATTCTTTTCTTACCATGTCACAATTTTCTAAATTCTTATTGTTTTTTCTTTATTTGAGGTTGCATTGTGGGTTTCAATCTTGATACACCAGTTTAACAACCTTTGTCCTGTGACAGGTTGGCCCGGGTTCTTTACTTCAGGCTCCTTTGGATGATGATGCTAGTAGAGGCATGTAAGTATGACTGTTTTTGCTAGTGATGTTTCTTGATTTATGAAATGGAGGTTTCTATTCAGCATGTAAACTCCTCCGAGACTTTAATTTAATTTAATTCATCTTATTTTATTGTTTATTTTTTTTTTAATATTATAGGGTGACAAAACATCTATGTGAGACACAGAGTTGCCCGATAGATTTGATAACTCCACCTGATGATTGCCATGTCAATTATACGCTCTCCTTCTCACTTCAAGTAAGATTTATTAAGTAAAAGAAAGTTAGTATTCCTTCTCATACCACCCCCATTCCTGAAAAAAAAAAAAGCAAAAAGGAAAGTTGGTATTCTTGGATGTACTTAATTTATAAATCATGTACTAACCCCCACCAATTTTTTGGGATTCATTTTGTGCTCAACAAACTGCTTATGTTGCTATTTGCCACCTCTATTCCATTTTATTTAATTATATAATTATTGAAAAAAAAGAAATCCTTTCTTTTTCCATGTATGCCAGAAATACATGATTAATAGTAGTTTTTGGTCATGTCACGTTTATGTGCTTTTACTATGGCTACATATGATTTTTATGAATGACATCTTTCTATGATTGGCTTCATTGCCAATTTTTCTTGTTTGATAAATTTGTTGTGTTAATCCTTTTTTATGATCAGGTCTTGCTTAAAGAGAACCATATATTGCTTTGTGATTAGAATTTTGAGGTGGTATCTTGAGGTTTTGCAGATTTGTCGTGTTGAGGATCTTCTTGTAAATGGCATTATGAAGGGAAGTATAATTCATATCCACAGGGCAAGGACTGTAATTGTTGATTCTGATGGTATGATTACAGCATCTGAATCGGGTAATTAAAAATTTTCTGGAACTCTGCTTGTCTGGATTTGTCATTCTAACTAATATGTTAATTACCAGAAAAAGATAGTGTAGTTTTTATATTCTGATTAGATGGAGACCTTTTTCAGGTTGCACTGATGGTATTGGAAAGGGAAACTTCTTAAATGGAGCTGGTGGTGGTGCTGGTCATGGTGGAAGAGGAGGGTCTGGATTTTTCAATGGGAGAATGAGTAATGGTGGTAATAAATATGGAAATGCTAATCTTCCATGCGAGTTGGGTAGTGGAACTGAGGGGCCTAACACATCTTATGGACATGTAGTTGGCGGGGGGATGATTGGTAAGTAGTTTTAAACAATTTCTTTGATTTTATTTGTTTCAAGGAAAAATGGTCTGTTTCTGTTTTGACCATGCACATGCAAAGTTTGTTGCTGCAATGATGACAAATAAAATTGAGTCATCAGACAGAGACCATCTGCAACATCTCTGATAATAGTCTTTCCAAAAAGAAAAATGTCTGTTCTGGAGATGATAGTCTTTGATCAGAGTGGTTTATTTAAATTTTTATAGTGTGCTCTGATCATAGTTATTTGTGCTTAATTTTTGCTAGTCATGGGATCCATCCAGTGGCCTCTTTTGAGGCTTGACCTTTATGGATCCTTGAGGGGTGATGGTCAAAGCTTTAGCAAAGCAATAAAGAGCAGTGATGGTTCCTTGGTTGGTAGTCTCGGTGGAGGTTCTGGTGGGACAGTCCTTCTTTTCCTTCAAGAACTCAGACTTTTGGAGAATTCATCCTTATCTGTTGTTGGGGGCAATGGTGGCCCCCTTGGTGGCGGTGGAGGTGGAGGAGGGAGAATTCATTTCCATTGGTCTAAGATTGGTGTGGGGGATGAGTATGTTCCTGTTGCAAGTATAAGTGGCACCATGAACAGAAGGTATGTGTTATTACTACTACTAATGGTGTCGGAATTAAACATGAAAATTTCTACTGCAGGTGTTTTTTGCAACTTTACTATCATCATGTAGTGATAATTTGGGATATAAATGTCAGGCTTTAATCACTCAATCAATTTGCTTTCAAAATTTGTAGAGCTATTTTTTGATATTCTATTGCTCTCTGCTGATTTGGGCTGCTTAAATTTGAACTTTTGGACTTACCATGAAGTGCTCAGACTGTTGATGCAAGAATGATTTATGCTGTAGGTTTTTGTATAGGAAAAGCATATGAGCATATGTTCTGTTTTCCTCATTATTCAAACTTATACATAACATACCATTTATCCATACCAGGTTCTGAACTTTCGTAATTTAATGTTGTTGTTATCATATCATCCGGCATGATTGTTCTATTTCTCTCTAGTTTGACCTGGACTTGCATATATATATATCTATGTAAGGAGAAGAAAGAAAAAGTACAAAGAAAGAGGATAAGATTTCCTTTTTTTCTCCAATTTTTTTTTTTTTTTTTTTGGGATGAAAGAAAAAACTTCATTATAGAGAGAAGGAGTACAAAGGAAGAGAAGGACAAGAAATCCTCCTTGAACAAGAAAATACAGGAAAAATGAAAGAGAAACATTAAAATAAAATGGCTTTCCAATCTCTCTACATGGTAGTCAAGGAAATGCCCTTAAAGAAACCATGTGCATGGCACCCAAGGGAGGCCAAGAACACAACCCTGTCCCACAGAATAAGGAGGCAAGGATCAAACTCTTGACCACTTTGTCGAAGAGGCTTTGCTACCTTTTAAGGAACCAACTTCCCAATAGGAGAAGGCCTATGGATGCTTTTGATTAATATCTCTACACCCTATTTGGAAGAATAAAAGGTCATTTTGGTCCTTGAAAGATATCGGAAAAATCACTTGGGTCCTTGAAAGATTTTTGTATCATTTGATCCTGGAAAGTTTAAAAAGTCAATCAAAATGGTCCTTTTCAAGGACCCAAGTGATAGTAAAAAAGGACCCTTTTGATAGACTTTTTGAACTTGGGACTTGGGTGATACAAAAAATCTTTTAAGGATCCAAGTGATTTCTGCTCAATTTTTCAAGGACTAAAATGACCTTTTACTCTTTAAGTAATTTGAATTTTGATTATTTTAAGTAATTTATAAATTATGTTGGAATATGAAAATGGTCATTTTCTTCAAATAAAGTTTGCTTAGTCACAGGCTAACAGCATATCTCTTTATGATTTCCAACAGTGGTGGTGCTGGGAATGATGGTGGTCGTCATGGAGAGGGGGGTACCATTACGGGGAAAGCATGCCCTAAGGGCCTTTATGGAATTTTTTGTAAGGTTTGTTCCAAATGGTTTTCTATTCCTTGTTTTGCTTTTGACTAGGTCATAGGAGGTATGCATTTGTCCATCACTTTCAATGACAAGCAAAACGAAAAAATATACATTCTTTTTGTTAGAGATGCAAAAGCCATTCTTGTGACTTCATTGAACTGTTTTTGCTTTTGGGTTCACTGGTTCATTGATGTGCTATGTATGGGGGCAGTTCTGTATCACTTGAATGTCTATATCTGTCATCTCTGCTATTGTTCCCTTACAGTTCATACTAAATTAAAACATTAGCTTTGGCTTCATTCAAGCTGTTTGTCTTTTCTAATAATGCTTGCACCTGCACTAGAAAGCTATTTCCTGAATGTGATTGAACAACGAAGTGAATTTTCAGGAATGCCCTATTGGTACTTATAAAGATGTTGATGGCTCTGATGCTCACCTCTGCACTCCTTGTTCTCTTAATCTTCTTCCCAATCGTGCAAATTTCATATATGTACGAGGTACCTTGATGGATGTGACTTGGTTTGACCTGCCAAAATTTCTGTGCTCTTTAACTTTTGGGATGCTCTTCTTCATTGCAGGGGGAGTTAGGCAGGCATCGTGTCCATATAAATGTATATCTGACAAGTACAGAATGCCAAATTGCTATACACCTCTAGAGGAGCTTCTTTATACTTTTGGGGGTCCCTGGCCATTTGCAGTAATGCTGTCAGTCATTTTGGTGCTTCTAGCTCTGCTGTTAAGTACTTTGAGAGTCAAATTGGTTGGTTCTGGCTCATATAGTAGTGCGAGTTCAATTGAACACCATAATCGTCACCATTTTCCATATCTTCTTTCCCTATCTGAGGTACTATGCCGACAATAAAATTTCCACTGTTTTAGTTAGTGCTATCCGCTGCATTTGAGCTCTAAATGCATTATTTATGAAACTATTTGATGAATTATGCATTTTATGTTTTGAAAAACTAGGTTCGTGGAGCCAGAGCTGAAGAGACTCAAAGTCACGTTCACAGAATGTACTTCATGGGTCCTAATACTTTCAGAGAACCCTGGCATCTTCCTTACTCACCTCCCCATGCTATAATTGAAATTGTGTAAGAGAAACTGCAGACTGATAATAAGTGCATGTCATGGTCGTGATGTCATATTGCAATATATATGTTGATACACTGATAGTGGGAACATGTGAATTGTCCTCAAAACATGTTCTTTGGTCTTCCGGGGAGATTTTTATGTCATGAAAATCACCGTTGTTAACTCCTGCTATTTGGGTTAAACTTTTTCTTTTGTCCTTTTGACTATTCATTAACTGACTTACGTTTCTACACTCTTCTTTTCTATTATAAATTCTTTAATCAAAAAATTCTTGGTTCAGGAGAGGCTTAGTAAAGTTTTTACATCAAGCAGCTGTGCATATCACAAACTTAAAAACCCATTTTCAGAAGCTTTTTATTACATGGGCATTCAAATGATGTCCTATAAGTCATAATATCTATTAAGATTTGGTCCTTTTTGGGGTGCAGGTATGAGGATGCTTTTAACAGATTTATTGATGAGATTAACTCAGTTGCTGCATATGATTGGTGGGAAGGGTCAGTGCACAGTATACTTTCAGTTGTTGCATATCCTTGTGCATGGTCCTGGAAACAATGGCGGCGGAGAATAAAAATTAGTCGCCTTCAGGAGTATGTCAAGTCTGAATATGACCATTCATGTCTACGCTCCTGTAGATCACGAGCTTTGTACAAAGGGATGAAGGTTTGACTTCTAAAGCATTTATCATTGTGAAGTCTTTTCCCTAAAAATTCTTAGTGACTCACTAGTATTAAGTAATATAAGTTTTTCTTGAATTAGGAAGACACAAAATAGATGGTGCTGCTGGGCACCCATTCAATGCAAAAGATTTATTTATTTATTTTCTTTATAAGAGAAGAAGTGTATTAAGAAAGGAAGAGTACAAGATGTAAAGAGGATAATCTATCCACTAGGAGAAAAACACAAAAAAAATAACACAAGAAAAGAAGAAAACATCAATGTAAAAGGCATATTTGCTTTAGTATGACATGCCTATGGAAGTGTTATAATATAGATTGTTGCCAACATATTCTACTACCCTCCCTGTCAAAAAAGAATTATATTTTGGTTTGTTGTAAAAATGCCAATGAGTTTCTGTGATATTTCTCAGTGATTATTTAGAGAGATTCCTTTGACGCTAGAGGTACTTTTGTATTCCACTAGTAGGTTATAACACATCTACAAGACAAGAAGTTGTTGCCAGATTTCTTTCCTTTATTTGCTCTACAAAAACAATAACATATGGTTATTGAATATGATTGTCAATTTTATTTATGCATTTTGTTGAGGCCATAACTTTTAATTTGTCATTATTCTGTTTTTCAGACAGACTTGTATTAGAATCTAAGACCCTTTTAAATAAAGGTTTCCGTGGAGTGTCAAATGATGCTCATTTTGATTCTAATTAACTTTATAATATCAAAAACTATTGATGCAGGTTGGGGCAACACCAGATTTAATGGTGGCATACATTGATTTTTTCCTTGGTGGTGACGAGAAGCGATTAGACATTGTGTCAATTATACAGAAGAGATTTCCTATGTGCATAATTTTTGGTGGGGATGGAAGCTATATGTCGCCTTATAATCTACACAGTGATACGCTATTGACCAATCTCCTTGGCCAGGTCTCTCTTTATTGTTAATGTCCTTCTATTCAGTCAGTTATTGCTTCTATGTTCATAACTGATGTAAAAATTCTAATATTGATATCCACAGCATGTCCCAGCAACTGTTTGGAATCGATTGGTGGCTGGATTGAATGCTCAATTACGGACGGTGAGGCATGGATCAATTCGTTCTGCACTCAGTCCTGTTATTGATTGGATAAATAGTCATGCAAACCCTCAACTTGAGTTCCATGGAGTGAAAATTGTGCTCGGATGGTTCCAAGCAACAGCTTCTGGTTACTATCAGCTGGGTATTGTGGTAGCAGTTGGCGATTATTCCCTTCATGATTTGCACCATTCTGATACTTTGGATGAAAGTAGCAATGGAGCTTTGAGGTAATTTAAGACCCTTGAGTTTATGCTTTATACATGCATACTGTAGCACTGATTTCTTCCAATTAAGCCTTTTAACGTGTCAGGAATGAGCCATTACTTGTTCTATGGGATTTAATTTAGTGTCAGTTGCAAGCTGTAAATAGCAAAATGAATTTTAATGAATGGGCTTTGCCTGGCAAAGATTGCTTGAAGGAAGAACTAGGCCTGCTCAAAGGAAAAGGGCAAACTAAACCTTGTTCTTGTGGGCCATGGGCAAACAAAACTGTTCAAAACAAATAGAACCAATAACTGTGCTGACTTTTGCTATACCTTGACAACATTAACGGTGATTCAGTAATCTATACTTTTAGAACTTTGACTTGATTAGATTTTATGGATTAGGAAAGAAAGCATTCTGTTTTTGTTAGATATAATTATAATTATTCTTGGGCCTTTGCTTGGCAGTTTAAAAGTTTAGGTTGAGTTAATCATCAATGTGTCTTTCGCCAAAGTGTCTAGAGTTCCCTCCTTTCTGCCCCAACCAGGTTAAGTTGATGTTGAGTTTTGGCACGAGGTGGTGTTGAGCTTGTGCTTTGTCTATGTTTCAAACGTAGTAGATTCATTAGTGGGCATTTTAGAGATGTAAAGGACATTCCTAACAGTAATGCCTCCCAGATGCACATTAGTACCAGAATAATTCAGGATTTGTTTTTAAATTCTGTGTGAGTTAACTTGGAGGGATTTTTTTTACAATCGTATGACAGGAAAAATGCTGCATTGGGAAGAAAAAGTCTCAAGCAGCTGCAGCACAATTGGCCATACATGAGTAATTCATTATCTCTCAAAAGGATAACAGGAGGAATTAATGGAGGACTAATAAATGATGCTACCTTGAGATCATTGGATTTTAAAAGGGACATTCTCTTCCCACTTTCTATGCTGTTGTGCAACACTAGACCCGTTGGTCGTCAGGTAATTTGATTATTTTATTTCTTTCACCTCTTCATAACTATGAATTGATCATCTTCTAATACAGTACATCTTGTGCCAGGAAACTGTGCAGCTGCTCATTAGTTTGATGCTTTTGGCAGATCTTTCTGTCACTCTCCTCATTTTGCTTCAATTCTACTGGATTTCTCTCGCAGCATTTCTTTCTGTTTTGTTAATACTTCCTCTTTCTTTACTTTCTCCATTCCCTGCTGGTTTGAATGCCTTATTCAGTAAAGAACCTAGAAGAGCTTCACTTTCTCGAGTATATGCACTGTGGAATTCTACTTCTCTATCTAATATAGTAAGTTGTGCTTATGTTGTGGTACCATTTATTTGAACAGTCTTTTGCATTTGTAGTGCAGGTGAGAAGCAGCAAGAAGGCTTCACTTGCCATTCTAAAATATTCTGAGCTCACTTAAACTTAATAAAGTGAAATATTACATTTCATCATGAATTGCATGCAGCAATTTTCCTCATCATGCTTGTGATGCATTACTCTTGTATATGAGCAGAATGTGGTACAAGCAGTCTAAAATAGTTTGAAAATCCCTAACAGCATTTAAATGTATATTTCTTATTTGTAGTGAGCAACCTGCTTTATGAATGCAGGCAATGGGTTTTCTAAATTGCCGTTCTACTTTTCACTATGTCTGTGAGTCATCCTTCGAGAAGGCCGAGCTTTGTGAACATGTTTTCATATATATTACCATCAATGTTGATTTTTTAATATCATGATCAGAATGACCAAAAAAATAAAAAGAGAGTAAGAAAACAATATATGTCTCTCTCTTGCAACATACAAGACTTTCCCCCATACATTTGCGTTGAATCTTTCTCCATATGCAATATAATGCATACAAAAGTCACTCCAAAATCTTGAGTTAAAGTATTATTTAGTCTGATGTGGGTCTAAATTCTGTAGAATATTTCATTGAATGTGTTTACATTCATAATATGACAAGAAAATGCTGTGTTACTCCTCTTCCACATCTGTATATTTGTGTCTTCAAAATGCAGAATGGCCCACAAAAAATATTAGTGCAGAAGAACTGTATTCACACAGAAAAAAAAGAAGAAGAAAACTGCATAAAGCCCATTTAAGCAGAGAAAGAAGAGAGTACAGAGCAGAAAAATATATTCTCTCACTATGATGACAAAAAAAGAAAAGAAAAGAAAAATGAAACAAGCTACATTCTACATCAGAAACAATAAAAAACTTCTAGTCTAATTGATGTCCATCAATGGCACCCCTTACAAAGGAAGTGTAAGGCCCTGTAAGAATTATTATTACATATTGAGGAGAACTCACTAATTCAGTTATGTAATTCTAGACATTTTATTACATGTCAACTGTTCAAGATACTTAAATTCATGCAATCATTTGAAATACATTTGTTCTTTTATCTGATTGTTGGGCTTTCTGCAGGCTGTGGCTTTTATTTGTTGCCTCCTTCATTATGCATTATCCCACTTCCACCAGCCTGATGAGCCAAGTACATGGAATACTAAGAGGTAAGGCTGCCAACTTCTTAACTGCAGCATTTTATCTTTAACAACAATTACATCTATCACAAACAGCCAACTTTTCTTGTGTAAATCCATATCTGTGCAGAAAGAGTCTAAAATTAGCCAAATTACCGTATCTGTGATTCCACCAAGAGGGGGGAAAAAGCATTATCTTTCCATGGTTATATCATGTCATACCATTTCCTTTATACTGGAACACATTAGCCAGGGAATGCTGTATTATCATTAAACTACCACCCCGCATGAAGCCTATGGTGAGATTTTTGAGGAGGGGAAATATCATGTATAATCTTTTAAGGGTTATTTTGAAAAAATTGACCTGTTTACAAGCTTGAATTTCTTCCAAAGTAAATATGGAAGCACAATTTAGTAAAGGATTCATGTTCCCAATAGGAAAATTATTCATGTCTTTAGACTCCTAACATTTTGTGATGTTAAGTTTAGTGGAGATGTAGAAGATCTGAAATTCGTAAAATGTTGGCTGTAACTTTTAAAAGTAGTGATAGTTTCTGGGATAGTCTTTGCAACAAGATATATATGATATGGAGGAGTGAGTGAGATCAAGTCAGTGAAGTGGGAAGGTTGTAGGAACACAAAATTAACATCAAAGAAGTTGTAAAAAGAGCATGAGCATCAAAGAAATATTTGAGAATTTGCTCTAAGTTAGGGTTGAAACTTAAATATAGAAAAAAGAATTTTTTTTTTCAAATAAAAAAAGAATACCATGATGGAACGACAGGTAGAAGTCTGCTAAAGGGTATGCTAGTAATCCAAGGGATATGAAAGCATGTCATACAATAAAGTAGGGAATAATTATGTTAGTGAATCAACCTTGATATAGATAGTGAGGCAGATTCCCATCAACTTAAGCTTTTAATCGACCATGGCAGTTCAGGTGGTCATCTAAGAGGTGAAAATCTACCTTCAGGTTTTCTTCTCTTCTTGAATTTCTGGATGTACACGTGCCATTGATCTTGTATTATATTTTTCAGGAAATTTTAATACATTTTCTTGCAGGGAAGATGATAAATGCTGGTTTTTGCCTACCATCCTACTCCTATTCAAGTTGGTACAAGCTCGTTTTGTCAATTGGCACATAGCAAATCTAGAAATCCAAGATTTTTCTCTATTTTGTCCAGATCCAGATGGTTTTTGGGCCCACGAATCTGGTTTATAAAGGAACGGAAGCCTGTGTAAACATGGTTTTAAGTTTTTGGTTGTGCAGAAGGCTTTATCGTCGGCATGTTTGCGAGCCTTTCAGCTGCCGTCCTGTGTAAATACATTCAGAGATGTATAGGAGCATCGAGTACAGGTCTACCGTTTTTGGTTCATTGTAAAAATCTTATAGGTTCAAGGGATATCACAAAGAAACTAGTAAATAGAGCTGCTTTTTAGTAGATTTTTTTTTAAAAAAATTCTGCACTGTTCGCATGAGAAGAAGCCTTTGCGAAGGCCTCTTTAGTTCCCTCTGGATTGGCTTTATAAAGGATTGAATGGTATAAATTATTATAATTGTTGAGTGTATATCATAAGATACTCATTTTGACATAAATCCAATAGGTGATTACTTATTTCGGAGATTGATTTCAAATTTCATGGAGTTATTTTTTATTTTAAATCATCAAATAGATTGTAAAGTTAGATTCTTTTTAGTTAGGGATATAAGGAAATGAGAGATTAAACTTAAAACCTCAATTTTTTTTAAAAGATTATTGAAGTGTGCTAGTGTAGATCTCTTGGTTAGCCATAATTTCGTGGGTCGCATTAAATTGATAGTTTACCGAAAGAAAAAAAAAAAGTGATAATTAATGGTAGATTCAAACTATTCTAATATTTTGATTGTAATCCCTATCTAAAGCAAACTGGACTATAACAGGTATCCTTCAATTGGAATAATCGGATCGACAATTTATACTTCAATAGAATGATAAGAATATTCTATTTTGGGAATAGTCTTAAAAATCCTCTTAAACTATGTTTTTGTTGCGTTTTACCTCTTATGTTTCAAAAACATAGGAAAGACTTTCTTGAACTTTCAAAATGTGCATTTTGACACAACCTTAATGTCCGTCTATTAATGGACGGAAGAAGGGATTTGAATATTATGATTTGACCTCAAAATTCTTTGAATATTATTTTTTTACCTCAATTTTTAAAAATTTATTTTTATTTATACTCCTATAAAATTGCACTATAGCCCAGATTAATCACATCATGTGCACATTAATGACGGACATCATGGTCAGAGGGTAAAGTGCACTTTTTCGTAGTTAAAAGAGGTATTTGCTACGTTTTTTAAGGATGAGGCTAAAACGCACAAGGTGTATAGTTCATGGAGCTTTTTTAGACTTTTCCCTTCAATTTTTGCTTAATCACTGTCTTAAGCTAGTCATAATAAATGAAGAATTTTATACCATGTTATTTTCAAGGGTACTGGCACTTTTTTTCATATGACAACTTTTAAACATAATAATTATATATTTAAATATAATAACTATATATTTTTATATATTATAATTTGATCCTGACTAGATGCTACTCAAGGCACAAAGTTAACGCAGCGGGTTCTATTTTATATTTTTCTTGTATACTTGGTTCGCCCCTTGGCATTTTTTTTCGGTAACCACGCCCCCTTGGCAGTTTGTTCTATAAAATGTTAAGTATTCATTACAAAATAACGTGGGCGGAAAAGTGGCGAAAAAAAAAATTGCAATCCTAAATAAAACCAGAAACGACCATGGCTTTTACAATTTACAATAGAAACTGTACGGACTCACCAGCAGGAGCCAAATTGAAGAGATACCAACTGCTCCCTTGCTGGGAAGAAATGAAGAATTTATGCACAATAAGAAATTGATTACTGTATAAGGACAAATTATTAAAGAAAAAACAGATAAATTGGGATTATGGGAAAAATGCTGTGGCTCACCTTAAATAAGTACAACTGGTTGAAAGCGATAAATTATACTCACAAAAAATTATGGTGGAGACTGGAGGACCAAAGATGCATGCAGATATTAGCATCCATCTCAAATCCAAGGCTTCTTGAGTTTTGCTTAATTACCAGTCGTTAAATAGATCAGAATACCCTCCAGTTCCGCGAGTCACAGCATATACTCTCAAGTTTCCCAATTCACAACAGCGGGGTTGAATCGATACATGTCAGGAGTTGAGTGAATCACAAGGATGTAGAACAAATCTTATTCAAGGATCCTGTCATAATTTTGAATTTTGCCTCCAAGGGCACCCACCATCAAAAGCATGTTTTAACACATCTTCCATTCGCTTCGCAAGCAGTATCTGTTAAGGAAGTTCAATAAGGGAACCGTGATCATGTATTTCACTGATACGTTTAATAAGAAAATCAAGGATATTCAGAACCTTAAGAGATAACAATGTGAACCACACAAACTGCAGACACAAGGCCCATCCGATCCATGGTATGCACAAAAGTATGTTGTCGTTAAGAAAAAGAATGGACAAGTACACTGGTAACAGAATTTTCATACCATGTACTTGTCTACCTCAATCATGCCTATGGTCGGTTCATACAATTACCATAAAATTGAGCAACCATGCCAGAATACAAGGAAGAAAAATTACCTCCAAATTGGCGAGCACTGATGATGGTACTTCAACCAAGTCCTTCAAGTTCCTTTCAGGCAGGATGACTCTCTTAATACCATGTCGGTGTGCAGCTAATATCTACAAAGGATTACAAGGATCAGATCATACCACCTCTTTTCTCCTATCACTGTTACTAGAGATTGTTTCTTCAGATATGATTCAATGCATTCAAGCCAGGTACAGAAGGCCAACTAACTTCATATATTCCCTTTGGTTGTTACATTTTTTTTTTCTTTACCCCAATAATATATAAATCCTTCCCTTCACAATTCATATTATCTCAGAGGCATCTAATCCTCTCAATTTCTGAAGTTCGTAAGACCTTAATGCACAAGAGACGTCCATTTTCTTCACCTGTCTATTTCAAATGCACATGTAAACTTTTTTCCTAAAAGGATGTTACTGCAGAACTTACAAGCAGAGAAAGCAAAAGAAAATATTTAACATCCACAGTTATTTATGCTACATTATTACAATTCACTCAATTCAAATTTGCACTCAAAATTTATGGGAAGGGTTGAAATCCCATTGCGAATATCAACAAACCCAAATAGTTGACTTCTGTATGTCCTGAAGCAGTAAAGCACTAAGAATAGGGATAATTCACAAACCCAGAAGTGCCAATGTCTATCACTCGTAAGTACTGAGGTGCTTAAGGGTACATATCATGCTGCAATGAATTACTCTACCAGTGGATTTTGTAGCAATAATGAAATTAACATTCACAATACCCATATGACACTAGCATAAAGTTAACACTGGTAATGAATGGATATAATAACTATACCTTATCCTTGACACCACCAACAGGTAGTACAAGACCCCTCAATGTCATCTCTCCAGTCATAGCTGTATCTGATCTCACTCTTTTTTGACTGAAAAGTGATACTAATGCTGTCACTAAAGTCACACCTGCTGAGGGTCCATCTTTAGGTACAGCACCTGCAGGAAAATGTATATGTATATCACGGCCCTCCAACAGATTAATCCCCTCTGCAGCAGCCAGCCTAAGATCAGTTGCCCTTGCCCTTACCTATAAAATTAAAAACAGTCCGTTATTGTCAATAGAATAAGTAAATAATTAATAATTCTTGAATTAATACATGTGTACAGAGAGATGGCAAGTTTTCAATGCACACAAACATGAGTTGACCAGTGTGCAACCTGAGGGGGCCAAATCAAATACTAAAGAGGAAAATTTTGAAAAGTTTGGTGGGGCCATCCCAAAAACTTCCTCTGTGTGCAGCTGCACAAGTATCATGCAAAGAAAACTAGAAGATGCAATCTTGAATCCAAAATGACCAGAGTTATCCTAAACAGTTGAACCCAAATGTTGAATATTTTGGTTTTTACTGGTAATACATACACACACTGACACGCACCCCCTGATGGGTCTGAACTTAAGACCGCTACCACCTATCTGTTCTCAAAGGGAATGAAGCAGCCTTAAGATACAATGCTTATAAGCAGATGACAGCCCTATAATGATCCCAACCATGAAGATGCTATTGATCTTTGGAACATAGAGATCTGATGCACCTTATTTCAAGGATCCAATAAAAGGGATGTAGCAAAGCTTATAGCATTTTAAACAAGTCCAAAAAAAAATTGAGTTTTGTCCTTAAGGTGGTTTTATCTATATGATTATATTTCAATGCTTCAACAACCGACACAACAAGGACAAAAGACAAAAGAAGTAGAAGGGCACACAACCACTCAGGATACAGGCACAGGCACTCAAGAAAAAGGAATTATTGATAAGGATGCACAAGCACTCAGACACTAACATAAGCATGGGTGCACGCTAATAGATACCCAGAAGTAGGAAAGGAAATATACTGAATATTAAGATAGAAATGCAAAGGTAAGACAGTAGAGTAATGGATACTACTACCCCAGAGCATAAGCTCCTCAGGAATCCTCCTGCCCAAGCTAATAGCTGAAACTAAGATAAGTCATGCATAACCTCTAGTCCCTCACACCCCCTCCTATATAACTAACTTCCATGCATGATGGACCCACTTGTGTAACTGAAACTGCTACAATCACGTAACAACCTGCCAGCTCATCAAGCCATCTCTCCCTTTGATCTATTCTTATTTCTCCTAGAGTAAACCCTCCAGACTTTGGGCCTAGTGTTATCTGGATCTAACAACTGATCTCTATCATTGCCACCTTCTGTAAACACAGCCTTGTCCTCAAGGCTGAAGGAAGGAAACTGACTGCATATTGTGAATGCATCCTCCCAAGTAGCCTCGTCCATGGATCTGGTTTGCCATTTCACTAGCCACTGACTAACAGTTTCACCATTCTCTTTGACTTCCCTAGTAGCAAGGACAGCTTCTGGCTCCACTTCATCATTCAGCTCCACTTCCAACCCTTCAGGCAGCTTGCCTTCCGCTGAGTAGTTCCCAATTGCCTTCTTTAGTTGAGACACATGAAATACAGGATGTATTCTGGCTGAAGGAGGCAACTCTAACTTATATGCTACAGAACCACATCTGGCCAGAATGCGATAGGGACCATAATACCTGGCTGCCAACTTCTGGTTAATTCTTCGTGCTACTGTTTGTTGGCGATGGGGCCTTAATTTCAAGAAAACCCACTCTCCAATTGTAAAGGACAGTAGTCTTCTTTTCTGATCTGCATATTTCTTCATTTGGGCACGCAGCAGATGGTGTTTAAGTTGTTTTAATGCTTCATCACGATCAATCAGCTCCCTTGCTACAGCTTCCACCCTTGTTTCATTCTGTAAAAACCTCACCAAGGTAGGTGGTTTCCTTCCATACACCACCTCAAAAGGAGTGGAACCAGTTGAAACGTGAAAGGTGGTGTTGTACCACAGTTCTGCCCAAGATAGCCAATGTGACCAGTTGCGGGGCTGTTCTGAAACAAAGCACTGCAAATATGCCTCCAAACACCTATTAACAACCTCGGTTTGCCCATCAGTCTTTGGATGATAAGAAGAGCTCATTTTGAGTTCTGTTCCCTGCATTTTAAACAATTCTTGCCAAAAATGACTAAGGAATAGAGGGTCCCGGTCACTGACAATAGAATGAGAGATACCATGTAGTTTGACCACCTTTTTAGCAAAAATTTCTGCACCTTTTTTGCTGTATATGGATGCTTCAACAGAATGAAGTGAGCATATTTGGATAGTCGGTCTACCACCACAAGAATGGCTTCAAAACCTCTGGACTTGGGGAGACCTGTGATAAAATCCATCGAAAGATCTTCCCATACAAGGTTGGGAATGTCAAGAGGCTGTAAGAGTCCTCCTGGGGAAAGGGCAGCATATTTTTGTCGTTGGCAAGTGTCACATGACTTCACAAATTCCTGAATTTGTTTCTTCATTCCCACCCAATACAAATTTTCTGCAAGCCTCCTATAGGTGCGAAGAAAACCCGAATGACCACCTAGAGATGTGGAATGGAACTCTTGTAAGAGTTGGGAAATCCATGGGGAATTTGCAGAAATCACCATTCTGTTCTTATAGAACAGAATATCTTGCTGGTAAACAAAACCAGGTCTGGAATTAGGATCATTCTGTAAATCTGAGATGATTTTCTGGAGGTACGGATCTTTATGCACCTCATTAAGCATCTTTGGTCCTTCTATCCAGACAGGAAATGAAATCAGTCCATTAATCTCTCCTCCCTCTGGAATTCTAGACAGTGCATCTGCTGCCTTGTTCTCAAGTCTAGGTTTGTGGACTATATATCAAAATAAAAGCCTAGCAACTTAGCCATCCAGCATTGATGGTCAGGAGTTGTGATCCGCTGATGAAGAAGGTGCTTAAGACTTTTCTGATCTATATAAACCACAAAATGTCTACCCAAGAGATATGGCCTCCAATGCTGCACAGCCATGGCCAAGGCCATAATTTCCTTCTCATAGGTAGATTTAGACAATGTATGATCAGATAAGGCTTTGCTGAAGTACGCAAGAGGCCTTCTTTGCTGCATAAGGACTGCTCCAATTCCCCTACCCGACGCATCACACTCTACTTCAAAAGGATGAGAAAAATCTGGTAAAGCTAAGACCGGGGAAGTAGTCATTACCCTCTTGAGTGTCTCAAAAGCCTCCTGAGCCACTGCTCCCCAATGAAACCCTTCTTTTTTTGTTAATTTGGTGAGAGGTTTAGCTATTTTACCATACCCTTGGATGAACTTACTATAATAACCTGTCAGCCCCAAAAATCCTCTCACACCCTTCACATTTTTTGGGACTGGCCAACTTAGCACACTTGTAATTTTTTCTGGATCCATTGCTACCCCTTGGCTTGAAATGATGTGCCCCAAATACTCAATGGATTTCTGTGCCAAACTACACTTTTTGTTGTTGACTACTAAGTGATTGAGTCTCATTAATTCCAACACCTTAGATAGATGCACCAAATGTGTTTGCCAATCCGGACTATAAACCAGAATATCATCAAAGAAGACAAGAACGAACCTTCGAAGACAAGGTCTAAAGACATCATTCATGGTTGACTGAAAGGTGGCTGGACCATTGGTAAGTCTGAAGGGCATAACCAGATATTCATAATGGCCTTCATGTGTTTGGAAGGCTGTTTTGTGAACATCTTCTTCCTTCACTCTGATTTGATGAAATCCGGACTTAAGATCTAGCTTAGAGAAGAACCAAGCGCCATGTAGTTCATCTAGGAGTTCTTCCACCACTAGAATTGGGTATTTGTCTGGTACAGTCCCTCTATTCAATGCTCTGTAATCCACACACATTCTCCAGGAATTGTCTTTTTTCTTTACCAAAATTACTGGACTAGAAAAGGGGCTATTGCTGGGCCTAATAAACCCTTCTTGCAGCAGCTTCTTGACCTGTCGTTCAACCTCATCTTTTTGAAAGTGTGGATACCTATAGGGTCTAACACTAATAGGACCTTGCCCGGGGTGAAGGACAATTGCATGGTCACTATGTCTATGAGGTGGTAGGGTCTGAATTTCTGAGAATACCTCAGAAAACTGGTCCAGTACAGCTTGTAGCTCCATAAGCTGTCTTTTGGATAAGTCCCTTAGTTGATTCCCTTCTTGACAATGAACCTCAGCACTCCATAACAGTCCTCCCACATCATAATTCATGCTTCCAATGATATTATGGAGAGACACAGATGCCAAAGATCCTGTGGAATTACCCTGCAAAGTAACCCACTGATTGCCATTCCGAAATGCCATAGTCATCATTCCCCAATCAACTTGTACCACCCCCAATGTTCCAAGCCACGAAATTCCTAATATAAGATCCAAATTTCCAATGTTGAAGACAAAGGCTTCGATGACTGCCATAACTTCCCCCAAATCTACTTGCAATTGGCATTTCCCCTTTGTTATCACACGATGGCCATCTCCTAGCCTAATGCCAATCTCCTGAGTTTCTTGCACCCCTAAACCCAGTGCTTGCACCAGCCTTCGTGACACAAAGTTATGACTGGCCCCACTATCAATTAAAACAAGAATTGGTACCCCATTTACTTTCCCTTCTAACTTCATAACCTTGGGATCAGACACTCGTTCCTCAGAGTAATGGAATAGCTCTAGGGCAGTACAACTTACTTCTTCAGTTCTGCTTTCTTCAAATTCGAGTGCTGTGATTTCTCCTTCGTCGTTCATGAACTCATCCTCTACCAATAAAGTGACCCTCAATTGTTTGTCAGGACATTGATGTAGAGGATGGAAGGGTTGTCCACATCGGAAACATAAGCCCTTCTTCCTCCTGTCAAACAATTCCTGAGCAGAAAGGTGTCGGGCTCCCTTGTTCTTAACTTCCCCTCCCCTTTTGTTCTCTGCTCCGGCTGTGCCCATAGCTGGAGGGCGATCATACATCAATGGTTTAGGCTCTGATTTCCACCCCATGCCTCCTTCCTTGGAACGGTTCACTGGGTATTGAGAAGAAATACCCCCAGTGGTCACCCTTTGGTTGAACCCTGGCCCAGAGTTCATGCCTTCCCGATTTCCTGCATTCCTCACTTCTCCTCTGTTTCCATTAGCACCGAACAGAGCATACTCCACATTTTTTGCTAGTTGCATTATGTGAGTTCAAGTATCTGGATTATGGACTCTTACCCAACAGCGAATTTCTTCCCGTAACCCATGCATAAAGTATCCTATGCCTGTTCCGGAAGTCGAGGGACTTGTGAAGCCAAGACTTCGAAGGCATCGATATACTCTGCTACCGAGCTCGTTTGTCTCAATTCGGCCAATTGTTCGTATGGGTTCTGGGATAGTAGTCCTCCATAATGTGCGAGCAGAGCCAACTTCAGAGTTTCCCACATCAATTCGGTTTCTGATTCCCTCAGAAGTGAGAACCAGTGCACTGCATGACCCTCCATTGACACCTGGGCTAACAACACCTTAACCTCGGGTCAGGTATTTTGGACCCGAAAGTAGGTCTCGGCTCGGGTTATCCATCCTCTTGGGTCTGTACCATAGAAAAAGGGTAACTCGACCTTCTTCACAGCCATACGGAACTCATCGAGGGCAGTATCGCCCATTGCTGGTCCTGAAAGTGAACCAGAAGAATGATTCCGATCGTCCGTCCACGAGGTTCGACCTTCTCGCTCTCCGAAGATACGAGAATTTCCGGGGTTGTTGAGTCCATCGTTCCAGAGATTCCGGCGCATCCAATCGGTCATCACCGTTCGAAATTCAGCGTTCTCCCGTCGCTCAGCTTCGTGAGCGTGGTTCTCAGCAACTCGCACCGATTTCTCCTTCTCCATGGATTTGTGGAATTCTGCTACTGAAACTCTCAACTCCTGAAGCTGCGTATCCAAGGATGTAACCTTGGTTTCCATGGCATCTATTCTGGCAGTAGCCATCCTTGTACTCATTCACCGACGGGTATCCGGCAAGTCGGACCAATTAATAAATACCCAGAAGTACGAAAGGAAATATACTGAATATTAAGATAGAAATGCAAAGGTAAGACAGTAGAGTAATGGATACTACTACCCCAGAGCATAAGCTCCTCAGGAATCCTCCTGCCCAAGCTAATAGCTGAAACTAAGATAAGTCATGCATAACCTGTAGTCCCTCACACCCCCTTCTATATAACTAACTTCCATGCATGATGGACCCACTTGTGTAACTGAAACTGCTACAATCACGTAACAACCTGCCAGCTCATCAAGCCATCTCTCCCTTTGATCTATTCTTATTTCTCCTAGAGTAAACCCTCCAGACTTTGGGCCTAGTGTTACCCGGATCTAACAACTGATCTCTATCACACGCATTACACACAAAATGAGATAGAACAGAGCAGAGAAGAGCACAAAGAGAGCGTGGATTAGATAATTGAAAAAGGCATAAAGCTAAGCTATTAGTACAAGTAAACAGCAGATGAACACCAAGAACAAGCACACCCATTAAAACCTAGAAAACAATTTTTCAGTTACCCATGAACTTACACACATAATGAGATAGAACAGATCAGAGCAGAGCACAGAACAGAGCCTAGAATAGATAATTGAAAAAGGTAAAAACCCAAGCTTAATATCTAGTACAAGTCAACAGCAGATGATCACCAAGAACAAGCAAACCCATTAAAACCTAGAAAACAATTTCAGTTACCTATGAACTTAGGTGGCTTATGTTTTAAGGACTTATCATACGGATGAAACAGGTATAACTTCCACTAATTTTCAGAAAGACCAGGATATTACTATCAAGATTCGTCACATACTGACATACTAGTGATACGTGTCAAAACATTTTTAGCCGCTAGCCTGTTACGAGTTGAAAATATAACAAACATGAAACAATCATTCAAAGGCACCTGGAGAAATAAATTGTTCAAGATAATAGACAAATTGAGATTCTCATTAGATATGCTCAATTACCCATGTCAGTGCAATCTGAGCCGATTCTTTAATTACATCACCAAGTTGTCCAGTGAGATGTAATTCACCCTTCCCCACCATTGCTGTAGCCTCCACAAACTGAACTTCTCCGCCAAAAGCAGTCCAGACCAGCCCAACGGAAACACCAGGGGTTGCAACACGTTCTGCAGCTTCTTTGCCATCATATCTAGGAGGCTGCGTTTTATGATATCAATGAATTGTGAATTACTCCACTTTGAGCATGTTAGAAATCAAATCTCCATAACAGATCAGCTTATGTAAGACCTCTTTAAGGACAACATCACAGACAAGGAACTCATTCATGCATTGATGTATCAGATCCATATCATAAAAAATGAATAATTTTTTTTTAAGACAAAAGCAGAAATTTAATTAGAAGAGAAAAAATGGATATAAGTAAAAAGGAGAATCATATATCCTCCTAAACAAAGACAAAGAAATAGAAAAAAGCGAACACATACTGCAAAAGTGCATTATAAAAAAATATCAATACTTGCAGAAGCAGAAAATAAAGAATTAATGCAAAAACATGGATACTTGCATGCAAAGCACACACAATGGGCCAAGGTACTATATCTCAACCTCTGTAATGGTAAATTTAAATTGCCAACCAACAGGCAACCATCCTGAAGAACTTAAAGGCACCAGTTTTTTTTTTTTGTGTGTGTGTGTGTGGGGGAGGGGGTGGTGGTGGTGGTGGTGTTTGATAATTTTCAAAGCTTTAACTCTAAGCATACAGAAAACTCAGGTATTAATTACCCCAAGCACTTTTTCGAGCATAGCTTCGTCCACAACCAATGGAGAGGCAATCCTGAATGTGTTTGAAATGTCACGATTATTGACGCCCATTGATATCACTTCCATTTCAACTTCAGCACTTTCAGCAAGTCTGTTTTCCAGCAGTGGTGTAGCGAGTCCCTGCATTCCTTTGTTTAGTGGAACTGCTTGTTCTTGTTCTGCAACTCTTACTGCAGCAGCACGAGCCAAGGCAGCCAAATTCCTCTCTAAATTCCGCACACCAGCTTCTCTTGTATATCTCTGAATAACAAGTTTCACCATTGCCTACATCAAAATAGTTGTCAATTAGAATAACAATTGCTTTCTAAGGATAACAAACTGCATTGAGATTGTTTCTCTCTGAATCTGCGGTGTGCTTTGCATGCTTGCTTTCTTTCAGTTTTATTCAGTCCTTTTAGTTAGTATGATGGACAAAGTAGAAGGAAGGAATGCAACCCAAAGACTAACAAGAAGAAGGGGACTTCTACTCTTTGATTACAAGAATTATGAGCAGAATGGAAAACATAGAACCTGCCAACCTTAGAAGATTGTGCAGATTGAAAGAAGAGATGGGCAAGAATGGATGGTTCCAATGTCACATGCTTCCAATGTTGGTTTCCTGAAATGAAAAGGACCAGCTTTCTATGCCCTACAAATTATTATAGTGATATTAAATGTTCCAAGCTGTCTTTCTTTGCATTTGTACTGAATGAGCAGAAACTTTGCATTGTGTCCAGAACTCCTTTTATATCCAAGACAACATTCAGTACCTCTGGAATCTGAAGAAATTCAGAGCT
Source organism: Cercis canadensis (assembly GCA_003255065.1). NCBI lineage: Eukaryota > Viridiplantae > Streptophyta > Magnoliopsida > Fabales > Fabaceae > Cercis > Cercis canadensis. The sequence goes on along the minus strand of QAOA01000648.1, from coordinate 460,376 downwards.
CAACCCATGCTGGTCCAGAACTCTTGGAATCAAATACCGCATGGCTATCCTGAGCTTTTCTTCAGGAGTATATCCAGGCAGCTCAATGACCTCCATCCTGTCAAGGAGTGGTGGAGGAATAGGCTGCACCCTATTTGCTGTTGCCACAAAAACCACCTTGGATAGATCAAATGGAACATTCAGATAACTGGATAACATTAAGGAACAGCTTTGGAATTATAGTCCACGATAAATTAATAAATGAATCAGAGCATTCAGAATATTCACACAATTTCCTTACAAAAAAAGTAAAAAGTTAGTAAAATAAGGATTGACTTATGCTTGGAAATCATCTAAGAAGTTCAATATCCCATCCAAATGGGCAAAGTCAGAAGGAAAAACCCACACAAAAATTGCTACCAAGATCAAGACCAAAATTAGAAGCTCATTCATATTAGGAAAAGCTAACATAGGTTGACAGTCAAAATGAAGGAGAACCTGTACCAATGATCAGAAATAGATACTGGAGTACTCATTGGTGCAATTGAAGGCCAGAAATTTTTTAAAAAGAATCTCCATTATTATACTAAATAAAAAGGACATCTACATAAATCATTCAAATATTACTAATAATTTAAGCAAATAAAGGGGGGATCCCAATCAAGATGAGGGAGGAGATATCATGATGTGTATAGGATACTGATCATTGAATGTTTTATTTTGTTCCGGATCAAGAACCTCTAGCAATGCTGAAGCTGGATCTCCACGAACATCTGACCCTGTCTTGTCAATTTCATCCAGCAACATGACAGGATTGCAAACAGCTACTCTCTATAGGTCAAATGTCAAAAGCAGTCATCAGTCCAAACCAAATCCTAATGAAGGAAAAAGAAAGACGAAGCACTAAAAATTGCATATATTTTCATCAAAAAAAAAAAAATTCCATACATGCTTTCTTGTTTGATTCAGTAGGCTCCTTTAAAATACTACTTATGAAGCACTACGTTAATTAATCAGGGAGATAAATTTTCATCTTTCTAGCCACCTAAAACTATGCCGCTCTGATACTTTTGCATCTATCATTCTTCTCACCCTTCCTCACCAGGGCATGGCCAATCCAACTTCGGTGATCTCCCTCATATTATCCTCTATTGAAGCAACTCCTACATTAGACCGTACAGTTTTGTTTCTTAATCTACCTTTCAAGTGTTATCCCTCACGGTATTTCCTATCAAAGCAACAGCTACATTAGATTGCATAGTTTTGTTTCTTGTTCTATCTTTCCATATGTTTCTGCACATCTAACTGCTCCCATCTCAGCTACTTAAAAGAAAAAGTCATTAAAAGAAGAGAACAATACAGAAACATAGGAAAGATATTCTCTAAATACAGCAAAACAGAAAACAGTACAGAAAATAAAATAAATTAAAAAAAAAAAAAAGAGAGAGAGAGAGAGAGAGAGAAGAGCTTGAAAGCCCTCTAATCCCTTTGCATATACACTAAAGAAATACCCCTAAAGAAGCCATTGGCTGAACATCATAACAAGGCCCATGCTATGGATCTGGAATTCCTACCACTACAGAATTCTTCATTCTGAACATAACAAGCCAATGTGCCGAGGAGTTGCTTAGCTATGCTATGAAGAATTCCTACCAGTAAGGATCTAGAAGAAACAAAGATCCCAAGAAAAAGGTTGTAAGGTCGGGGAAAGATATCAGAGAAAGGAGGCATCCCTACCCATAAATCCTCAATAAAAAGAGTACAATGGCCATGACACACTTGTAAGTAAAGCAAGGAAAGATAAAACGAATATACTTTTGGAATTGATTGCTATGGGCTAAGCATGAACATCATTCATGCCAAGATTAGCATCTGATCCATTCTATTCAAGTCCAGACTTGCTATTGCCAATTTCAGCTATCTGTTTGTTACCTCTTAATTTCCAACATCATGTGTGGCATAAGAGTATCCTATATATCTGTTTCTTTTTTTCTTTCAGTAAAACCTATATGACTTAGTTCAGCACCAAAGACATCCACTGATCACATACACTCCAACTGAAATTTTCACTCAGACCAACCCACCTCTTCAATCTTCTCGTTGTTTAAAAACTGCTGAAGCTGCTTGTAGGTATCCCCTACCTTTCTATCATCATTCTCCACCGTAGCTGCTAGATTTAAACATTCATTCTTATTTCTACTTGGTCCACTTACATTCTAGAGTTTCTCTCCACGTTCCCTAATATTTAGTCAGTTGTAGTCTCATACACTACGACAATATAAAACAGCAAAACACATACAAGAAGATGCAAGCAGTTGACGAATCATAAGTCTTCCTAACTGTGAATACTTTCCTACAAGCATTTGCTAATATCATACACATCAAACAGTATTACAAAGTATGTTCAATATATAAGTCCACTTTTGGAACCTTTAAACCCTCGATAAGGCGCCCAGGCATGCTTCCAATGTATGTTCTCCTATGTCCTCTAATATCAGCCTCATCCTTGACTCCACCAAGGGATATGCGCACAAATTTTCTACCCAAAGCAGCAGCAATAGAAGATGCCAATGATGTTTTCCCAACACCTGGTGGGCCAACAAAGCACAACACAGGACCCCTTGCATCTGGCTTAAGCTGCAATTAATACACTTAAATTAGAAACACATTAAATTCCACATAGCATTAGAGACATTTAAAGGCATAATTGTAACAGGGTAACTGACAACCTTCCGAACAGCAAGGTATTCGATGATCCGTTGCTTGACCTTCACTAATCCATAGTGATCACAATCAAGCCGATCCTGTGCAGCTCTTAAGTCCAATTCGTGCTCTTCACTCACCTTCTGCCAAGGCAGATCAGCAATAAGCTCCAGGTAAACACGAGAACTGTTATACCCAGGTTGCTGAGGCTGCATTTTTTTGAGTCTCCTGATATAGAAATTAACAATAAATCAAACTGATTCTCTCCACCCAATTATAGAAAAAGTTGGAGATAATAGTTCAATAGAACTTCACTTCTATTGATATTTAAAGCATCATCAGAATCAAGCGATTTCCTCAACAAGATCAATGACCAATATATGTAACTATGTTTCCAACAAAAATACCTTAACTCCCTGTGTGCATGCTTCCAAATATTCTGTGGCATTCCCGCGCTTTGCATCTTTCTTTCAAGGGCAGCCACATCATCCTCATCATCATCATTATCACCAAGTTCCTCTTTAATAGCTCTCATCTAGCATATATTTTAGACACAGCCGGAAAGAAGATATCAGTCAGATGAAAGCCCCAACAGGCATCACATATAAACAACAGACTACAACGATTTTCTGCAGCCAAGTTGGCCAAGACTTTCTAGATAATTTACTTGAGAAATCACCATTAACATGCAATTACTTCCATATTTGAAAAACAGAGACGACATAGTAGTATTTTTTTTTTTTCTCTGGAGAGAAAATTACAGATAATTATATGATACCCAAATGCATGCTTTCACAGTTTAGTAGTCTTATGTCTCAACTACAACTGATGGCTTAAAGGCCAAGAATATTTTAAACCCCTCGTGTAAGCCCACAGGCCATTGTTTTCAGTAACTGTAGGAGGTAAGGCAACAGCCATAGAAGCATCAAAGGAACACCGACCGAGATAAAGAAACTTACATCTTAGCAATAAGGCAAAGAGAAACACTAAAACTTTTATATAAAATAATGTCTCTTGCAGCTACAGAGTAGCCTGTATCACCTAAATACCAACATACACACCTACATTTGAATTTAAAACCAAAAACTATTTAAAGGACTCATTGCTTGGGTTAGGGTAAGGGCATTGTCCAAGGGACTTCTCAGATTGCATCATGCAGAGACCTTTAGCTAGGAACATGTAATTGAAATTTGGAAAAATAAAAATATTCATCAATATAACCCCAATAACTTAAATCAACATTTACAATTTGAAGTTTACGTCCAAAAGATGATGTGAGAGAGCTAACCTGCTGGCGCAGAAGAAATTCTTTCTGTGATTTTGACAATTGTCCTTCAACCTTTTGTGTAATTTTCTCAGCTACACGTATTGACTGTTAGCAGTAGACACAAATAAAATTACATACGGATTAAAGGAAACTAAACTTAGATTAAGCATCATTAAGTCCATTACTTACCTGTAAGTGCCTATCAACTAACTCAGTTGCTTTCGAAAGCCTTACTTTAGGATCAACCGAATCCAACATAGATAACTGTTCTTCAAAACTTATCTCAAAGCTAGCAACAAATATATCAGCCAACTTGTGAACTGGAACTGTCTCCAAAAGAACTTTTGTCCTTCCACCAGTTTTTTGTTTCTATAGACAAGCATAAAATATAAGCTACTGATAGACAACATCAAAAGAAAACCCAAAATCATAGGAACTACAGAATTTATAACATAGAAGTCAACCATCGTGATTACCCAGCCAGTTAGACTATCAAGATATATGCCAGGTGCACCATTGCATATATAACAAAAGGTTTTATCCAAACAGACTAAAATTATATTCTTGAACCAATTTGATATAACCTTAGAGCAGTAATAAATTTGGAATAACGATAAAACAGAATTTCATGTTTCTATTAGTCAATGTTCATCAATGGTCAAACAGGAGAGGTACTGAAGTTACATGTTTTTACCTGCTCCAGAACAGAAATAAGCTCCATGGCAGTTGCTTTGAATTGGCGAGACAACATTATGAAATCTGGGTCTTGCTCAACTTGTTCCATCTCTAGATTAGAAAAATGGAAGCAACTCAGCATCTTCAAAGATAATGAATTGAATATCATCAGTGATAATATCCTTAGAGAAGCACTCTAAAATTTCTCTATATTTTTTTCCGACCATAAGCAAACGCTTGGATCATATAAATCTTCAAACATTTCTCATATCATCATATAAGAATTTTTATTTACCTTTTCTTATAAAAGAAGGGAATTTATTAAAGAGAAGAAATAATATGTACAAGAAAAGACGAGATAATGTAACCAAACAAAAAAAAAAAAAAAANNNNAAAAAAAAAAAAAAAAGAGGAGGATAAGGGATTCTCCTTAACAACGGCACAGAAAATGAAACAGAAAAAAAATCTCGCTCATGAATACAGTAAAGCACTTAATAAACTTCTCACACAGATTTGGGCTAGCATGCAAAATGCTAAGAGTGCTTATGCTTTAATGTTCTATGCATTCATGGCAAGTAAAACCCAGATGTAGAATATATAGATTCAGTAAGTGGAAGGTATAGGTTTCCACATAAATACATAATGCAACTTCCTATGAAAAAATAGTATCAGACCTATGGGCAAACAAAGTATATATCTCCTACATGTTATTATTATACCTCTTCTGATGTATTAATTAGTCACCAAAAGAAGCAAATGGAAGTGCGAAGGGAAGTTTCAAAGAAATATCCTGAGAATAAAATTAGAATTGACAATACAAAAACTAATGCTCAGCAAAAAGATGAATGACTCACCAGTCTTAGTCAGCTCTAGGGAAGAGATCCTTGCAGTATGGTATGTTCCTCTTGTGCTTAGTTCCTGGACACTGAATCTGCACAAACCTTCGAGAACAACTATATATGTGACCCTTCCACTAGGTTTCTCCACTCCCCTGGATAAATGTAGTGCTCGAGCAGCAACCCCCCTGGAATTCAAGGTCCATAAAAAATCATCTCAATCATTTTTCATCTTTTATTTTGCAAAAGCCCAAAAGGAAAGAAGTTATTTATTCTATAGCATGACAAAATTATGAGAAGAAATTAAATTAAGAAAATCTGTAGATGGAAAACAAAAGATCAATCAGCAATTCAGCAAAAAAGGACAACGTACTCAATTGAACCCCATTCAATTTTCTTTTATTCTTAGCACAACTTTATACAGATGGTAATTTCATTATGTATATCATCAAGTATTTTGATCCCAGATCCTTAATATGACACACAAGATGCTCACATTAAGCATACCTGGCATGCCAATGAACAACATCACTGTGACTTTTTGTATCGAGCTTATGAGAATCTGATGAACCATTTTGAACTTTTGAGCTATGGTCAACCGAATCAGTTCCTACATTTAGAAGGGAGAGGGACAAAAGTGAATATCAGCAAACGGAAGCATATGAATAAAAAAAAACTACTAATCAGTTTATCACCTTGAGATATTGTGGGACCCACTGGTTTAATTTCAGCAGCATCACGTACTGGCAGGATGCCAATCAATCCCTTCTCTTCCCGCTGCCAAAGTTCTTGTTCCACCAACTTGACACTGAATTAATCAACGAAACAGTCACATGCATGTTAAACAATAACGCACAAAAATCAAAGTTTAACAACTAACACGGTACATGTCAATGCATTAAGATTCCAATTACAGTACGATACACTGCGAAAAGAAAGGTCAACCAACTTGAGTTCCGTACAAGTAACATAATTTACTTCAAAATAATTTCTGCTCCAAGTGATAAACAAGGAAATACAAATGGCATTTCACCTTCACCATCAGATAAATAAATAACTACAAATAAACCACATCAAACAGAAATTAAAGAGTATTGCTCATATTTTCAATTTAGACCAAAGGAAACACTATGGTTGGCTTTCTAGATATTCATAATCAAACCTAAAGCCGAACACAGTAGTATTGAAAATATAAGAACGGAGCTCGGAAAGTTCATGTTTCAATCAACACAACAAATTTTCTCCGAAACCAAACAAACTATAACCATGATTGTTAGCGTAGTGAAGACGGAAGCCCGAAGCCGACACAACAAGAAAAAAAAAATTAAGAAGAGAAATTGCAATTTTGCTCTAGATGATGACTAAGTACCTGCTGGGCGAAGTGCAACGAATTCTGATGATTGCGCCTGGTAAGAGGACCTTGTTCCTAAAAGGAAGGATGGCTAACCGACTTGGCAACTCGACCGATTCCGCCATGTTTACAACTTGCTATACAATTGAAGCAGAACTTCTAATTTCAGAGAGAATAATGGTAAGAGAACGATGAAGAACAATATAGGGAAAGGGAAGATAGCGCGTGGTTTGGTGCAGTCAGACACAACTAATCGGCAAAGGTCTGTGTTCGTTTTCGTCTGTATTCTCAGACTTCTGATTTGTACTTTTTCCCATGCTTTTCCAAGAACCACCCCTATATTTGCACCTAATCGTATACTCCTGGTGGGTGGTCCTGATAGAAGAGTGAGAACGCTCTACAATCTTTAAATATAATTTTTTTATTATATTAAGAGAGAATTATTGTTTAGTTATTTAAGTTGTCAAAAAAATATTAATTAATTTTAAACATAAAAGAATTTTAAGTTTTTTTATGAAATATTTAAAATATTCTTAGGACTATGTGATTATTTTTTGTTATTATGTAGTTATATTGCTAACGATGATTATTTTAACTATAACTAATCGAATTATTTTGTTTATGAGGTTTAAATTTAAATTTCACTGTGAGCAATAGCTCTTTGGTAAGTAATTTGTAAATTTTCACTGAAACCTATGACATATGTCTTGGTATTGAAATGAGGTAGTTTTCTCTCCCTTTAAACTTTAAACAACTAAAAAAAAAATTATGTAAGTATATTATTCACATATATAATTATCGTGTTAAAAAATAAAAATAATTATATACATAAATGAAATAGCCACACAACACTAAAAAAATATTTTAGATATTTCTTATAGATAAAGAAGAGACCAAACTGAAATTTCTCTACAATTAAAACTAAATAATTCTTTTTATCAACTTGATGAACTAAATAATAATTCTCTCTTATATTAATAAAATTATTTCCAAATTCTAAAAATTTCAAATTGAAATAATTAAAATATTATGATCGATTACATACAAAATAAGTGATTATTTTATTTAGCATGTGATTATCATTTTTAAATATAAATAAAATAATCATATATAAATTAAATACACATTAATTATGAAATGCCTAAGTTTTTTTTTTCTTCATTATTATAAATTTTAGAACTTTAGAATAATTTTCTCAAAAAAATTAAATTTTTATTTTTTCTTCTAACTAATTATTTAGAATTTTCATATTAGACTATCATCTTATTTTGTCTTGATAATTTAACATAACAAGTTTATTTTTTATAACAATATGGTGTGATTATTCCATACACATGGTATGTGTACATCTTTATTTTTTATATATTTGCACAAAAATAATGTATATGCTTCAAATAATTATTTCGAAACATAGGATACTTTCTAGAGGGGATGTTGAAAAGCAAAATAAAAATGAACAACGAAAAGGCATTTGCTATATTACATCTAGCAATACACCGACCTCAAAATCATCTTAAATTATGGGCAAAAAGTATTACACTCTTATTTTTAGGCTTGTGAAGCTCAAAAAAATTGAGTAAAATTTAATTACGTTAATGAAAGCTATGTGTAATTTACCCCTATGAAATTCCAAAATTATGTAATTTATCGCTTAACTTGGATTGTATCTGAGGGAACGGAGGTTATTTTCTTCCCAAAAAAAAAAAAATAAAAAAGAAAAAAAAGGTGAAGAGGACTAATAAAGTAGTAGTAGAGTTCGGTCGGAATGAAGTAAGTCACTTCATGGCCAAAAAAAAACAAAAAAGTTTAAGTCACTTTCATTTCATGCCACTTACGGGGGACATCCCAAACTGTAGATAAGGCATGTGAATGTGTGATACGCGTCAGCAAGTGATGGATGAATGTGATCGGCATCGCGTAATTCCGGCTACGTCAGCATTGGATGAGTGGCTTAGGTCGGCTCGAAATATCAATTACTATTAGTGGGGTCCTACTAATCCAATGCTACGTGTCATATTTAATAGCAAAACAGAGGTCAGACGAATTTGATTCATACACTTCATGACGACCATATAAACTGGATACTCTCACGTTTCACATCTGATAAATATTTATCTCCGCTCAACTTTGTCTTAGTCTGAAAATGAAAATAATTGTCCCGCTCCCACATGTACTTTCATGTTTCAAAATTGAAAAATATAATTCGAGCATAAAATAACAGGGAAGAATATTACCCAGACTCCATATTTATTTATCGTTGACAAACGAGACTCATTATTCGATTCCATAATTGCAATCACATGCTTAGGTTAGTTAAACATTAACGTAATTACTATTTCAAGTCGAGCAAAACATAAGTCACATATTATGACTTTTTTGAATAAACCAAATTAATTGAGTAATAGATTTAATATTAAATACTTAAGACTATTGCAATATAAACAAGGAACTTGCACAATTTTTATTTGATACAAGAATTTTGCATTAAAAAGTTCTCACCAACAAGCAATAAATCAAGAACAAGAATATTACAAATTTAAGAATTAAATGAATTCAAAAGGAGAAAAGTATAGGCGCAATTAAAACTGTCCTCGAATTTCAGATAATCTATCCTCTTTTAACTCGTTATATTTTATTACATTACTTGAGCAGGAATACCTTGTATCATGTTTGAACTTTCATTTAATAATTTGCAAAATTGTGAGGATAAGCAAAGATGATTATATCCTGTTCCCGTTATCTCCAACAGGTGAGTTTGTAGCTTTGCTGCCGTTACAGACAACAAAACCAGAATTTTAAAAAATATCCCGACCAAAATCCATTTTCCATCATGATTTAATGCACAAAGTAGTCATTAGCGTGAGATAAAACACAGCCTTCAGGATGATCACCGGGGAACTCATATCATGTTCTTCAGAAAGGCACATTCTCCAAGCAAGCAAATATAGAAGACCTTGACAACAGAAAATGCAGATTATGATGATTACAACCGAGACTGGGGATCATCAACTACCCTCATCGGCTTCCAGTTAGACTCTTCCTTGCTTTGTCTTAGAGCAACAAAATGCAAAGCCTCACTTTGGACTTGATATATATGACAGGCCCATGGGTACGAGTCAGATGCCGACCAAACCTTTTGTTCTTCAAATTCTGTCTCTTCAACTAGTGACTCAGCAACACAGTATATAAGATCAGGCTCTGGTTCTATATAACCAGCAACAGCAACACATCCAGGAGACACATATCCATCAGGAGCCCGTGGGTGCCAAATGGATACTGGACTGACATAGTCATCTTCACAGTTTCGCCACACCTGTAAAGAGTTACTGGGTGTCACATTCACATACCATTCTGAAGTCATGGGGCATAAACCTTCAGATGTAGTTATTCATGAATAACATTGTCTACAAGTGCATACATTTTTTGAAAGACACCGGAAGTAAAAAAATGGTTTTTTCTCTCAAATGCCAAGTTGAACAGACACGAGTTATTAATATCAACTCATCACATACCCAGCTTGAAATGAGCAATACACATATGAGAGCTTATTACTGCACCCGTTTTATTTTCTTTTGTTGGGAAATATTTACTCGAAGATAAGCACAAGCATTACTTTTTCCTTGCATTTACAAGACCAAGTAAACTGGATAAACTGTCTTACACTCGTGTAGTAATAGTTTTCACATCAAAGGTACCACAAGATAAAGCAACACAACAAATATGACATCATTTATAACCTTACCAGGTCATACCCCATCGGCAGTGTGAAAAATCCATCCATCTTGCGGTAAACAGCAGCAACATTTGGAGGATGGATGCCAACGTGAGCAATATCCCCAATATATGTATACCTGGAAAGAAAATGTTTTAACATTCCAGACATGTAATTTAGCATATTAGCAGCATCTGTAGCATAAAGCATACCCGTTCAAGTTTTAAACAATTCAATTTAATAAAGATCCAAGCACTAGCTTAAAATAAGAAAATCGCTTCCATAACTTCAGGTGATATTGATCAAAATGTTTTCTGTTTGCAGCAGTGTCACGCTACAACATTTCTGCTTTACTTCATAGGCAGGATGAGCGAACCTGATCAGAAGAGTAACCGGGGTAGTCTCTGATAACTACTTACTTAGAGGAGTTTGTAGTTGGGGAAAAATAAGTATTGGCTATGAACGTAAATCCTCCTCTTAACAAATTGAGAATATGAAGAAAGATTCTTGTATGACCAAGATACAAATTCTATGCCATCTTGTGTGACATAGGTGAAGGGCCTTGATTTAGCAAGATAAACATGAAATGTTAAATAAAAAAATATAAATGAAACAGGTTCATTAAAACATTGCTGCAAAATGGGTTCGGATTTTGATTCATTTAGCAATGGCACTCAAATTTCAGGGGTTCATCGATAAAGAAGATGACAATTGAATATGGCCAATGTGGCTCCATGATGGTGCAAAAAATATGAAGTCTTGGGAAGAAATATGGCAGAGGAATGCATCAAAATATGGAAAAATTATTATGAAGAAAGAATGAAGATCCATACACGACTACACAGAGATTGAATATTTCAATGTTACTGGCGCTTGGTCCACTTTGGCCAGACAGAATTTATTATTTCTTTAGACGTGTCATGTAAAGGTGTAGGAAAATTAGGAGCTTCCCATTTATATATGGGGTGAGGCTGATGACAGGCACAAGAGAATGGTCGGACTCCACTGAATCGAGTAAGTATACAGTCATTCTAGTTTCATGACTATACTGAACATGGCGTAGACACAGTTACAGAAAAATACTATAACAAACTCCATGAGTTTTATAGAAAGAAAAAATATTATTCAGTGAAATTTTTTTGATAATGAAGCATATAAATGATAACAAGTCAATATGTCATACATACACAAACACATATTGATAAAGGCTTATTCTGATCAGGGATATCTTAACTTGTTTTATCAGGTGTTCCTCATGGCCCCGGTCTAAGAACCACAACTCTACAGAAACAGACCATGTCATGTAGTTACCAGAACCAATTAATTTTTCAGCACAGATAGTTGGAGTAGAAGAGAGTGTGGAATGGTTGACGTGCAGTGGTGTAAGTGTCTGAAGAAGCCATTCAGATTTGTTGGTTCCAAAACAAAGTCCTAACCTTTAAAAAATGGAAAAGAATAGAACTGATGCGATGCTGTTCAGATATGATAACACCAAAATAAGGGCAGGAATAGGTCGAAAATACGCTGGAGGAGGGATCTGGAAAGTTTCATAGTGATTGGAGAAGCCATGTGCCTCCACGTGCGGAAGAAGCTGTCGGCGCGTGGGAGTCACTCGCAGAGCTGGCAGCAGCTCGTGCGGGCGCGTGTAGAGGCGGATGGCGATGCGATTACGGGGATGAGCTGATCGGAGGCTTCTGACTTTGACTATGGAGGTGGATTTTGAAAACTCGAATCCTAGGGTGGCTAGAAAGAGGCACAGCCACTAAACCCTAGTGATAAGAACACTGCTGGAGTGAAAACACAGCAGGGGAGAGAATATTCACCGCTGGAAAAATGCACAGTGGGAAGGGAGAAATTTTTCTCACTAAAATAGCTCTGATACCATGTTAGAAATGGTGTAAGTGTGTGAGACTAGTTCCTCACAGGTATTATTTATATTAATTGTACAATAAATACAGGCCTAATCATGGGCCTAATCACATCCTAATTACAAGCCTAGATGTAAGCTATAATAACTACAATATTCACAGTCAATCAATATTCTAATATTCTAAGAATATTCTAACAGGTTCCAAATTAATCTAACAAGAGCAAATTGCTTACAGAATTTTTTTACAAGATTCTCATTAGTTTCTAAAATTTTCCATAATTTTTCCAATTATTTTTTATATAATTTCATCTCTCAACCAGTAGGAATAGTACCTTAATGTGATCATTATTTTTTCAGTTTATTAAACATGAACAACCAGAAAATGCAATTAATTGCAATATTATAAAATTGTAAAGAAGATTGTTACCCATCAAGACAAATCGGCCTCCAGATGCTGCATATTCCACTATCTTGCGATGTCTGAAACATTCAAAAAAAACTCGTCAAACACAATTAGTTAAGAATTTAGATTTTAAAACCTCAAGCCCTAGCACATAGCTAAGAAACTACTCAGCAGGAAATGAGTAAAGGAGAACAGTAAAGCACCTGTTTTCTGCACAACGAACAACGAACTTTGTATTCCTGTTCGCTGCTCCAGATCTTTGAAAAAGTAATGCTGTGTTTAACGAACCTATTATTATCAGATGCAGTGCTATATGATGACAGCTCTCTTGAACTAATAATGGCCTTGTTTGGGGTACGCTGTTCTTTCCCATCAGCTTCACTCCAGGCAAAATATACATGTCTCTGACTTGAAGGTACCTGGAAATGAGAAATTCTCTCAGAATTCTGTTCCACATCTTGAAATGAAACAGGATGTAAATACCACTTACTTTTAGAACCAAGCATTTCGTGTCAGACTGATATGCCTTCCATGTTCTACGCACTACTGAACATATCTTAACAGCCTGTGGTTCTCTTCCTTCTAATTCTTCTACAGTACTGCACTTAATTACTTGAACAAAATTTTCAGATCTTCGGAAATGTTTCAGATGGAGGATCAAGTGAGAGGGTTGGCTGCTGCCTGCTTTTGCCAATTCCACTGCCATCAGCTCATCCCATGGCACATCCCACATAATCTTGCAGGGTTTTTTATCCATCTTATCTGGAGCCAGACACTAGACAGAAGCAGATAATTCAGTTGAGTCATTCTCTAAATGAGAAAGAACTTCATGATAATTCTTTAAACCCTATGACTAAGATTGCTTGACTAACCTGCAGTAGCATAACTCTTTTATTGGTAACTAAAACAATCCTCTGATGAGGCACAGTAAAATGGTCTGCATAATAATCAGACAAGGCAAATTTTGAGGGCTCCTTGAAAATCTGAGTACAGCCAAAATGCCGACTTGCCTCTCCTAGGTAAAGCACCATCTGAGACACAGAAGCCCGTCCCGCGCACAACCCCCGCCCCCAAAAAAAAAGAGAGAGAGAGAGAAAAAAAGAACATATGTAAGAAGTAGTATTAGGAGAGTATATAACATATGCAAAATTTACAATGACATGGACATACATGCATCGGCAGAAACATTGAGATATCTTGCTAAGTTGCAAGTAGACACAATTGGCTCAACATTTAAAATGTGTATCATGGTTACATCTTTAAGTAGTGATCAAATATATTTTTCTTTCCAACCAAATACACCAAATAACTGCCTAACTAGCACAATGCCATAGGGTTTAACCTCTTCCCACCTCCCAAAACCTCTAAAACTAATTAACAATAACTGCTTAAAATTTGAGGGACACACCCAACACGCTACAGAAATAGCAAACAATGTACTCCAAATTGAACTGGCTGCTGTACAATGTAAGGACATGTGGGCAGCTGTTTCCGAACTAGCAGCACACAGATAAATATAATTTCCTCAAAGTTTAAAATGAATTTTAAAGCCATTAACAGCTATACAAATACTAAAATTAAATTGCAACAGGTCGAGAAAATTTCCCGTCTCTGTGAAGTTTACATCAATTGTAAATAAGCCTTCAATGTTCCATTTTCTGATAAGTTTTATTGCATGGAGAAAGTTTTTAAATGGCAGAGAGTACTCATGAAGAAGCAAGTACTTAACTTACCTGCCCAATAGCTTCTCTCTCACAGTATTCTCTAAGGACCCCATCAGCATGTATAGCCCGAGGATTTCTGATTCTCTGGAAGGTAGTCTTGTTGTTGAAAACCTCTAAGCACTTGGAACAGCTTGCACCAATTCCATCAACAGTCAATGAGAAAAAATCTAGCGCCCCACTTACTGGTTGCACAATAAAACCTAAAAAGGCACGTCCAAGCCCATGAGCCAATCCTAGAAGACCATTCTCTCTAGCACTCTCTACAGGCTTTCTCACAACACCCGACACCCCAAAAGCAAAACCTTGAGCAAGAGCTTCTGTTCCTTGAATGATTCCATCCCCCACTCCGGTGATTCTCCTTGATCTTACCTGTTGGCATTTAAGGTCATCTCTTCTAGTTACACTTCACTACAACATGGATTAAGACAAAAAGTGTTTACCTGCTTTGCACGTAATTGCAGAAACTGTCCATCTGTTGAAAGCTCAGCAAACCCTCTGCTAAGAGAAGCCAATGTTGAACTTGTCATACCTAGCACATCCACTGAAAATATTAAATGTAAAGGATTATGAATCAAATCTCTCCAAACACGGCTTCCAATGGCAGGAATGATAGAACTTTTCCGCATGAATCTGTCTTTGTGCATCACCCTCCTTAGATGCACCTAAAACAAGAGGTCATAGTGTCAGCATTTTTATACTACACATGACCACACCTTATATATTCGTAAAATTTGATGTTATTCTCATTTAGGAGAAAATTGAAAATATAATGATAGGATAAATTACTTAATTAGAATGTTCAGGTATTGAGGGATGGAAATTATGAAGCCCACAAGGCACTTAAGCATTCAACGATCAATGAGAAGTAAGAATTTCCAAGTCCCATGAAGCCCATACAATTGAATAAAATGGAAGGAGGCAGAGTTAGGAAGTTTAGGTAATGCACATTGAGGTGTCAGAAGATTAAGCATAGAATTACATGTTGAAATATCAGAACCGACTATATTGCATAATGGAAATTAGAAAGTGCCCCAGCATTCTCAGAGCCACATTACCACGAAGGATCCAGTAACTATAATGAAAAGGCAGTAGATATAAAAACCTTGTGTTCATCCAAAGTCCAGAAATCTAGAATACAACTGAGAGCTTGAAGAAGGGAAGGACTATATAATGTAGTGTTGTCAAGAAAAATAGAAAAAGAAAAAGTGTATAATGTAAATAAATAATTGCAATAGGATGTGATTTGCTATATATAGATTAGCCAGTTCACCTGAATTTTGAAGGCATTTCCAACGGCTGAAAGTATAGGACTCCATATGCCTAGGATCCCATGAGGTCTCTGTCCTGGAGCTGGCTCTAGTGACAACTTCAACCTTATTTCTGAAACATCTATTAGGCTGCAAGATTAAAAGGAACAAATAAATCACTTTCTTTAAAAGAAACATCACAAAAAAATAACAATCAATAAGTAGATAAGTCTTTTCGTGACCAAAAAAAAGGGTAAATCAATTATCCTCCCATATCCCAAGAATATTAATCTATGCTTGCATCAAATATTTGTCCTAAGATGTGTTTCGAATGGTTGAAATGTGAAGTAACTATGCAGCTTGTTTACATTGATCTAGCAAGCCATATATGGTCTTTCAAATTGAGAACCAATGCCCAAGTACCATTTGCTACTATTAGGTTCAGCCTCCATTAAAATTTCCAGTAATGCAAATTTTCAATCATGCCAAAGGCATATAACTATCAAAAGCTTTCACGGGCAAAACATGAAATTAGAATGTGATCTCCAGCAAGATCTTCTCAAAAATTTAGGCTGCATTTAATATTAACATATGCTTTTGTATGATTTTCTAGTATGGGAATCACATCTTGAGGTCCTAGTGAGTCTTTTGGAAGGATAAAACCATTGTTGTGGCTGAACATAGGTTATATTGGCCATCTTTAAAATAGGATGTTGCTAGAATCATGCCCCTGTGTTGCAGTTGTCAAACTTCCCCCCCCACAACAACCTGTTCCTCATAAACCTTGGAAGGATCTCAATGTGGGCTTTGTTCCATGGTTACGTCAAACAATTAGGGAACATGACTCTGTCTTGTCCAAACTAGCACACTTCATATGATGCTTCACACAAAGCTAAAGTATTCTTTCATCAGGTTGTTACCTACCTCCATTGTGTATGATAGGGATGTTAAGTTTGTTTGTTATTTCTAGAACCCCTTTGGGACCTGACTGAAGTTCCCTTCTGCTTTTAGCCCTGTATGCGGGTCAAACTGAGGTCAACAACCAGAGTTTAAGCTAAAGTATTCTTTCATCAGGTTGTTACCTATCTCCATTGTGTATGATAGGGATGTTAAGTGATAGGATTGTGGGCTCTAGTGATGGGTTGGTTAGAGAGGAAGTGGATCAGTTAGGGGATCCACTGGTTAGACCCAAAGTGTGGAGGGTATATTCGAGAAAGAAGAAAAGCAAAGGGACTGAGATGTAACTAACTGCATGAGTTAGTTAGAGGAAGCGGATATGAGGGAGGGAGGTGAGCAGAGGGGAGGATCCTGGTTATTAGCTATTATTGTGTGGGACAGGATTCTCTCTAGTAGAGTAATCTCTGTAGGAGCCCTAGGCTCTGTGAGTGATTATATTCACTGTTTTCTGAGAATTCTTCTTAGTTTCTATCAATATATACATTGTGAATTTCTGGTTTCTATCAATTGGTCCGACCTGCCGGATAGTCACAATGCCGCCTAAGCCTGTAGACAGAGGGGATGTGATGGAAGCCCGGATAGTGAATGTGGAAGCTCTGGGTCCTCGATTGGAGGGAGTGGAGTTTACCTTGAGTGAGTTTCGTGTGGCTCTGTTGGAGATGCAACGGTCACAGTTGGAAATGCAGCAATCTCTTACTGAGAAAATCCAGCAATCTCAAGAGAATATGCAACAATCCTTCATGAAGGAAATTAACCAGATTAGTGGTAAACGAGTAGTGGGAGATCAGTCGAGTGATAATCATCTGGATGGTTCATCATCTGCGGACAAATCAGCTGGGGAAATTCCTCGTAAACCACTCTTTAATTCAATGCACGATCGACTGGATGAATATCGTCTGTCAGTCAAAAAAGTGGAGTTACCAGGATTTCAAGGATTTGATCCTATGGGATGGATTCAGAGGGCAGAGACGTATTTTGAAGTACATAATACTCCAGAGGATTTGAAGGTGAAGCTGTCTCGCCTATGCATGGAAGGAAGCACAATCCATTGGTTTACCTTGCTACGTGAATCGGACGAGCAACTAACTTGGGATGTACTTAAACTTTGCGTTATGGGGGAACCATGTATGATAATCCTTTCGAGGGATTATCGGTGATTCATCAGTCGGGAACAGTAGATGAATTCATCGAATTGTTTGAGACCGTCTCAGCTCAAGTTCCTCGGTTAACTGAGCCGCAATACTTGGGATACTTCATGGGAGGGCTCCGGCCAAACATACGACAACGAGTGCGATCGTTCCACCCTTCGAGCCGTTGGCAGGCGATGCAACATGCACGCGATATGGGGCGAGAGATTGAAGGGATGGTTGTCGGCAATGATGTAGCATCCTTCAGAGCTCGATCCGGTCAATCCCAGGTAATGGGTAAACATTTCGGGTCATACCCGAACCGGAAAGTAGGAGAGGGTCAAAATCCATGGAGCTCCGGCAAACCCAGTCACAACTGGTCCTCCCAAATGACGTCGCAAGGATCAAACGCTTATGCGAAGGGCCCCAATGCTTCGACGATGTCCTCGGCAACTCGTAGATGGGAGGGTGATTGATGTGGCTCAACTGAAAAGTCAAAGGGGGTGAGACATTTGTCCTACCAAGAACTGATGGATCGAAAAACGAAGGGGCTGTGTTTCCGGTGTGGAGAGAAATTCCATCCCTTACATCAGTGTGTGGAAAGGAGTTTGAAACTGATTATTATGGGGGACGATGAGGGTGTTGAGGGTGAAGAAGAAATACTTGCTTTGGAGGTGGAACAAGGAACAGAAGAGGATGAATTAGAGTGTAAACTCATGGGGTTCATGGGAGTAACCGGTCCTGAATTGTCTGCTTTCAAGACAATGAGGTTAGACGGGGTTTTGAATGGTATTCCTATTTTGGTGCTTGTTGACAGTGGAGCTAGCCACAACTTCTTGGCACCACAAGTGGTTTCCACATTAAATATTACTGTGGATGCTTCTAAGAGGTTTGGGGTTCGTCTTGGAGATGGGCATCGAGTTTATACTCGGGGCAAATGTTCTACTCTGCCTCTGCAATTTGGGAAAAAAAAAGTGGTGGTGGATGCTTATGTGTTAGATTTGGGGGGAGTAGATATGATCTTAGGGGTGGCTTGGTTGGAGACCTTTGGTAAGGTGGAAATGGATTGGGGTCACATGACAATGTCCTTCAAGGTAGGTAAGGAAATTGTTGAATTGAAAGGCGTTGCTATTGCTGGCTCAAAGCATAAGTCCAGCACCAATCCAGAATTGAGTGCAGGCTCCCTTCTAGGAGCTATGGGGAATCCTACCTGGATGTTGGAGGGGATGCTGTGGAATGCTGAAGGTGACTCTAGGTTGGAACATACAGCAATGTTGGGTCAACAACAAGAGCAGGAGCTGACCAGTTTGCTAGAGGTTTTTCCTGAAGTGTTTCGAGAGATGGTAGGACTGCCTCCTTCTCGAAATATAGTTCATTCGATTGTTTTGAAAGAGGGTACTGAGCCAATAAATGTCAGACCTTATTGATATCCTCATCATCAAAAGAATGAGATCGAAAGGCAGATCTAGGAGATGCTACAACAAGGTATAATTGCAAATAGCTCCAGCCCTTTCTCTAGTCCAGTAATTCTGGTGAAGAAAAAGGATGCATCCTGGCGAATGTGTGTCGACTATAGAGCCCTCAATAAGGTGACGGTGCAGGATAAATTTCCTATTCCTATTGTAGAGGAGTTGATGGATGAATTACATGGAGCTGGTTTCTTTTCTAAGCTAGACTTGAAGTGGGGATACCACCAAATTAGAATGAGAAAGGAAGATGTGAACAAGACTGCTTTTCGAACCCATGAAGGACATTATGAGTTTCTTGTAATGCCGTTTGGGCTGATGAATGCCCCGGCTACCTTTCAGGCAGCAATGAATCAAATCTTCAAGCCATACTTACGGAGATTTGTGCTGGTCTTTTTTGATGATATACTAGTATATAGTGGAGATTGGAGTACTCATTTAATGCACCTCACTACGGTTCTTCAGGTGCTCAAGGAAAATCAATTTGTGGTGAACAAAAAAAAATGCAGCTTTGGCCAACAGCAAGTGGAGTACTTGGGGCATGTCCTGTCCAACAAAGGAGTTTCTGTAGATCCAGCAAAGGTAAAGAGTGTGATAGATTGGCCAGTGCCTCGGAATGTGAAGGGTGTTAGGGGATTCTTGGGTTTGACTGGATACTACAGAAAATTCATACAGGGTTATGGAAAATTAGCTAAACCCTTGACTGAACTCACAAAAAAAGAGGCTTTTAAATGGGGGCTGGAAGCTCTAGAAGCGTTTGAAGCTTTAAAGCAGGCAGTCACTACTGCTCCAGTTCTATCATTACCTGATTTTTCACAACCATTTGCTTTGGAATGTGATGCTTCGGGTATTGGGTTGGGTGCAGTTCTAATGCAAGATGGTAAACCCTTAGCCTATTTCAGCAAGGCCTTGTCTAGTAATTATCTCTCCAAATCAATTTATGAAAAAGAGTTAATGGCAGTGGTGTTGTCAATCCTACATTGGAGACACTATTTGATGGGGAGGGAGTTCATAGTGTATTCAAACCAAAAAAGCCTAAAGGATCTATTGCGACAGCGAGTTGTCTCTGCTGATCAACAGAATTGGCTAGCTAAGCTGCTTGGCTTTCAGTTTGAGGTTGTATACAAACCAGGGCCAGACAATAAAGCTGCAGATGCACTTTCAAGGCTCCCAATTGAAGGGGAATTGGCTGTATTGGTTTCGGGTCCAGTTTGGAGGCAGGGTGGAGAATTGAGATCGGAGGCAGACATGGATTCCGAGTTACAACAGATTATTTCTGACTTAAAAAAAAATGCAGACAGTAGACCAGGTTTTAGCCTTCACAAAGGGGTTCTCTTGCATAAAAACAGAATGGTGATTTCTGCAAAATCCACTCTCATTCCTATTTTGCTAGAAGAATTCCATACTACTGCCACAGGGGGCCATTCAGGCTATAATCGAACCTATAGAAGGCCGGCTGGAAACTTGTACTAGAGGGGAATGAAGAAGGCTGTGATGGAGTTTGTTCAAGCTTGTACAGTTTGTCAAAAGATGAAATATGCAGCCACACTCCCAAGTGGACTGCTGCAGCCTTTATCAATTCCTAATCAGGTATGGGAGGAAATTTCAATGGATTTCATTATTGGACTTCCTAAGTTTAAGGGATATGATGCTATTTTGGTGATAGTGGATAGGTTATCTAAATATGCTCATTTTGTCCTACTTAGACACCCCTATTCAGTTAAAAGCATTGCTGCAATTTTTGTGCATGAAGTTGTGAGGCACCATGGTATTCCTTTGTCAATACTAAGTGACAAAGACCCCATTTTCATTAGTGTCTTTTGGAGAGAGCTTTTTAAACTGCAAGGTACCTTGCTTAAGATGAGTACAGCTTATCACCCGGAATCGGATGGGCAAACTGAAGTGGTGAATAGGTGTTTGGAGTCATATTTGCGCTGTTTTGCCTCAGAACAGGCCAGCAAGTGGTCTCATTGGTTACCTTGGGCAGAGCT